>CAWVQA010000840.1:2500-10000 GCA_963932145.1 Acanthosepion lycidas
CGAGGTTGACCAAATACCTTCTCGATAATAAGTATATCGATACGTCAGTACAGAAGGGTGGTGTTCCAGGAATAGCTGGTTGCTTAGAGCATGGAAACATGGGAGGCCATTCAAAAAGCAAAAATTAAAAGAAAAGTTTTGGATGTCATTTGGTTGGATTTAGCTAATGCCTACGGATCAGTACCTCACCAAATGATACAATTACAAATGTACCATATTCCCCAGGAAATATCTATTATGCTAGGAACTTATTTTGATGGTTTGCTCATGCGTTTCACTACAAAAGACTTTACGACTAAGTGGAAGAGACTTGAAGTTGGAATTGCGATGGGATGTACAGTGTCACCAATACTTTTCGTTCTAGCAATGCAGCTGATTCTCAAAGCGACAAACAACAAGGCTGATGTTGTTGAGCTTGGTGGAGGTTGTCAAATGCCACCAGTGAAAGCGTTCAAGGATGACACTACAATCCTCTCATCCAAAGTAAGTTCAACTCGCAAGATATTAAGCTTGATGGACTACCTGATAAGTTGGTGTAGAATGAAATTTAAACCAAACAAGTCCAGAAGTCTTTCTCTTACAAAAGGAAAGTTGAATAAAAACATAAATTTTGTAGTAGGTGGCCAAAGAATCCCTACTGTATCAAAAACATAAGTGAAAAGTTTAGGTCGGTGGTACGATCAATCCTTAAAAGATACCAACCAAGTAAAAGAAACATCCAGGTCATTACAAGAAGATCTCCATAAGATCTTTGTCCTCTAAAAGCAAAATACAAGGTATGGTGCTTAGAGCATGTGCTCATTCCAATGCTACATACTTGTGTACGAATTTAGAATGACTACAATTGAGTCAATGGAAAGAAAAATAAGCAAATATATCCGAAAATGTTTGGGTGTGCCTCCAGGTTTGTCTGATATCGCATTGTACTGCAGACAAGCAAAACTAAAGTTGCTATTTAAATCGATTGCGGAAGAGTATAAATCCGGAAAAATTAGACTTCAAATGATGTTGAATGACTCCAAGGATAAAGCAATAAAAGCATTAAAGCCTACATTAAAAACAGGGAGAAAGTGGAAGGTCAGAGAGACGATAACAAGTGCTAAAGACAATCTAGCTTTCAATGAAGTCATCGGATATACTCAAGCAGGGAAACAAAGGTTAGGACTAAATGAAAGGCAATGGTGGTCGAAAACTTCTGGTAAAGATCGCCGTGACATGGTCATCCAAAATGTGATGAACGAAGAAGATAAAAAAAAGACTCGTAAAAGGAGTGCAACAATCCCACCAAGGCCAATGGACAAACTGGGAGGGGGCTCTGAAGAAATCTATTACTTGGAGGGACATTTGGCAGATGGCTCCACTCAGGTTGAGCTATTTAATACGTTTCACGTATGACCTGCTACTATCTAAGAACAATCTTGTTAAATGGAAGAAAGAGGGTGATCCTACTTGTCCACTGTGTAAGGAAAAGCCACAAACATTAGAACATGTTCTTAGTTCCTGTAAAACAGCCCTTGTCAATGGAAGATATACATGGAGGCACAATAGTGTTTTGGATGAGCTGGTCAAAATTATAAAGAAATAGATGAAGTCTGAGTCATCTAATTCAACCCAGAAATTTGTTGCAGAAGGAGAAAGATATGTTGGTTCTAAGCAAACAAGCAAATGTCATGCTATACCCGGAAAAAATCTCCTTAGTTCTGGTGGCATCTGAGAGGTATCTGCAGACCTTCCTGGTTGGCGTAATGATTACCCCAAAATAATATCAAGTAAAGGTCTGCGAACAGATATTGTTCTTCTGTCAAGGGTGAACTATAAAATCATCCTGGTTGAATTAACAGTACCATATGAATGCCGGATGGAACAAAGCCACGATTCTAAAACTAATAAATATGAAAATCTAAAGTCAGAGCTAATAAAGGAGGGGTATAATGCAATTGTTAGAGCAATGGAAATTGGAGCAAGGGGATTCGTTTCAGGCACTCTGTACCAATTTCTGGGCCAAATTGGAATCAAGGGTCGTAATAGGGCCAAAATTATAAAACGCCTAATAGAAGTAACTGAGTATAGTTCTATGTGTATATGGAAAAAACGAAA
Source organism: Acanthosepion lycidas (assembly GCA_963932145.1). NCBI lineage: Eukaryota > Metazoa > Mollusca > Cephalopoda > Sepiida > Sepiidae > Acanthosepion > Acanthosepion lycidas. The sequence continues at coordinate 4,598 of CAWVQA010000840.1, forward strand.
TACTCCGTGGAGTGTTTCAGCGAACATGACGGCATAACATGACTGATTGTGAATGCGTAATGAGGTTCACGTTGCATTCTCAGAATGCGAGGATTGCCGTTTTTCGGAATTTTCGTAAATTTAATTTCGACGTTACACATTTGAACTAGTTTATCTACAACACTTGTATATCGTTATAATGGGACCTCACATCAGTGAGGGGGGCCGGTGTGCAACTAAAACCGTTGAGAGGAAGGCCCCGAAACGGTGCACATTCTCTCCTGATGACCCCAGTTTAAATATAAATTCGAGAGGAACACATCAAAATTGAGTGAAGTCATATGCCGTAGAGAAGTTCGGTGGAAGAGTCATTGGCATGAGGAGCATTACACATTCAGCTCGCTTCAGGTGAATTTCAATTACTTTCCAGTAATTTCCTTCTGTTCAATAATTACAGAAATGTCACACTTATTATCCGAAAGTTGCACGTTGGATCAGTTATTTTAATTTCGATTACCGAGAAGTAAAAAACAAGAACAAATCTATGACAAGTTTTGTTGGTTATGTATGGAAGAAAAATTATCAATTGTCACCTATAAGAAACCTAAGAATCTATTAAATAAAAGATCCGAGATACTTAATAAGTATAGTCATAGGAGAGTCTGGTTATTACTTTGGGATTTCTTCTCTTCTCTTTTTTTCTTTTGTCACGTGTTTTTATTTTTTTATAATGGTTTTATCAATAAATACTGTTCCGCCATTTCCTTTTTTAGCCAGCCTACCCTGAAGATCCGTTTAGGTGAAACCTAGGTTGATTTACTTAGCTCGTTAGGATTTATTCTAATTTACCGCGCTACTTAGCGTATTGAGCCCTCTAAGTTTTCGTTGTTTTTATACTAGCTTGGATTTTTTTTCTTTTGACAAAAGACTTAAGACACTTGACGATCTTTTTCGCCTTGTTCTGGAGTTTTTAGTTCTTTCTTTTTTTACTTCCAGTTTTTTCCTCGGGTACCAGTTTGCCCTCAGGTGTCTACAAGTTGAGTCATCCGATGTGTGTGTGTATATATATATATATATATATATATATATATATATATATAGATATAGATAAACCTAGTGAGCCAGACAAACCTACCGAGGTTTCACCTAAACGGATCGTCAGGGAAAGTCGGCTTTCTATATATATATATATGTGTGTGTGTGTGTGTGTGTGTGTGTGTGTGTGTGTGTGCGTGTTTCATTAAAAACGACAGACAAGGTACTACGGTTGAGCTTTTTATTTAATTTTTCTTGTGTTCTAACAACAGCTTTCTTTTCTGGACAGTGTATAAAAACAATACATTACACCTATCTGATCACATTAACCGTTAGAAAAAACAAATAAAGATAATCAATCCAAATAAATACATGAAGTAATAAACAAATTAATAACTGTTCCCGCCAAAATAATAGTTAGAATAAACTACAACAATCAACCCCAAAATTGAATAAATAGCTTTAATTATCTTCCCAAACCAAAACAAAACTATTAAATAAGCGATATAAACCATTTTTTACTACGTTAATAAAAACATCGACTAAAATAAAAATAAAAAAATATATAAGGTAAGAAATAAAAATAAAAAAAATAAATAAAAATAACGACAAGCAAAATAATTTAAACCAAATAAATAAATAAACAATTAAACGACTTCGGCAAAATAACCGCCAAAATAGACTACCCATAATGCACTACTGACCCGTATATATAAATAGCCAAGAAAAATAACAGTACTCGTGGCCTGACGATTGCGTCTAGTATGAAACAGACTGTCGCCTCTAAGTGGTGACTTCTATGTTCACTTTTATATTTACACACGCTCTATCTCTGATATTGAGCACTTTATCCCATAAATATAGCACATCTTATGACTATATTTCTTTACATATATATATATATATATATATATATATATATATATATATGCATACACACAAAACATCTTTCACAAATAGTAAATATGGGAACAGCACAATGCTTTCTAAGTATATCTGGGAAATTAAAAACAAAACGCCCATCACACCAAAAATATCTTCGAAAATAAGGAAAAGATCATTAGCCTACAACAACCAATCAAAAACTTGCAAACTTTGCTTGGAGGAAAAAATAGCTATCATTACTTTCCCAGACCAAAATAAATTATTAAATAAAAGATCCGAGTTCATCTCAAAATGCAGACATGAAAACAAATTTTTACTACGTTACTTAAAAATCGAAAACGGAAAAAATAAAATAAGAATAAATAAACAAAATAGCAATAAAATAAGCAAAATTAATTAACCCCAACAAATATATAAATAGCCGAGAAAAATAACAACACACGTGGCTTGACGATTGCATCTAGCATGAGACAGACTGTCGACTCTAAGTGTTGACTTCTATGTTCAGTTTTATATTTATATACATACATACATTATATATTATATATATATATATATATATATTTGTATATTATATGCGCGGTACTTATTAAAAAGCGCTTAGTATCAGAGATAGAGCTAACATATTGAATGAGATATATGTATATGTGTATATGTGTATGTATGTATGTGTATGTGTGTATTTGTGTGTATTTGTGGATATATGTGTATGTGTGTACATGGGTATATGTATGTGTGTATGTGGGTACACGCCTATGTGTATGTATATACGTGTATATGTTATTGTGTATGTGTGTATTCGCATGTGTTTTGAACATAAAAATATAGGTCCTTGCTAGATTAAATAATCGTTATATGTATTCTTTATATGTTTATATTTGATTTGTAACCTGTAGTCGATATTATTTTTGTCAAATTTTCTCATTTACACAGCGGCCCTTTCAGTAAATGTCATTCAGTTTTAATTTTCCCCGCCACATCTCTCTCCACAACCACTTTTTTCCTTTTCTCTCCCTCCCTCTTATTTTGATCTTTAACATTAGATCGTCTATGGTGTGTGTATGTCACCACGAAATGTATCTTTAATGTATTAGACATCCGACAACATTCATATTTCCCCCTTCCACTCACCTCTTTAGCACTAACATTCGTCTCACACTCTCCTACATACACTCTCTCTAAATTCTATTTTTATTTCCGGAGTTGTTCTTTTCTGTTTTCTTTTTGAATTTGTAGGTCTGATGAATTGGATCGTATTTACGATTCCAATGGAATAAATTATGACCATGGAATATTAGTGTTTAAGCCTTTTTATTATATATATATATATATATATATATATATATATATATATTATAAATTAATAGACTTAAAATATGGTTTTCGCTACACAGTTCCAACCATGTTTCAAAAATGGAAGCTAAAAGCCCCGAATTTAATTTTGTAATTAAATTAAAGACATTAGTTCCATTTCATCATCAAGCGAATTTTGGAGTAACTTTAAAAATTACTGGGTTTTAAATACACAGCTAAAACAAAATTCATGTTTCCAAGGTTACAGATAAATCTATTTTGCTAGACTAGGGGTGTCTGGGTGTTCAATTTGTCTATATTTTAATAATAATAATTTCTATAAGAATTTTAGCCGTTAACAAAAAAAAAAAAAAAAAAAAAAAAATTCAGACGACATGCTTTTAACGGATGTTAGATTCCACTGAAAAATACATCCCTACCCACTACCAAAACGTAACAATAACTGATACATTAAAATTAAATTCGGGCTTTTAGCTTCCATTTTTGAAACATGGTTGGAACTGTGTAGCGAAAAACCATATTTTAAGTCTATTAATTTATAATATCAGTGCTCTGTAAATTTACATTGAGCACTATTTTGTAAAAATAAAAATATCTATAAGAACAGCGGATTATATATCTTACTGTTCTTTCTTTTCATTAATATACATACATACACACACACACACACACACATATATAACACACACACACATATAACAGAAGACTAGATGATTTGAGGAGCGTGAAACCACCTTTTAATTGATGTTGTTCCCGAGTCCACCCTGACCCGGGGTGATAACACATATTAGGGTTCCAGCTATGGTCAAATTGTGCCTACCACGGCTGACCAGGCTCTTTAGTGTTATAGAAAATGACATGTCTAAGAGATGGAAAACTCTTACAGGAAAAGCTTGAGGTCTATTATCTGCTTCGTCTGTGGCATTTATTTGAACCGGCCGAGTCTATCAATAGTTCCGAAAAGATTGGATGGTTCTTCTCAAGCCCTTACCATTTTAATCAAATCACTTGTGTGGGTTTTTTCGCGGTTTACCCTGATTCGTTCGTTCTTATCCACACAGTTCACTTGCAAGGTCCTCTGGCAAGAGAGTGAAGGCGACAGGGTCAGGTAAAGGGTATTACTGGAATATGCTCTATTTGGAGCTCTAGAAAATGGTAGAACGATGGTTGATGGCCGGTCTTTCACAAGCCCATGAGCAATTATAGGGAAGGGGCGATAAGAGGAGCCCTAAACATAGCTTGCTCACACAGAGACGCGGCAGCCCGCTGTACCTGTCTGGTTATCCAGTAACGCAGTCGAAACAAGCAAGAAAGATCAAAAGAAGTATAGGAAGAATTTTAATTTTTTGATCCTGGAATGCTCGCACTCTCCAGGACAATCATTATGCACCAGAACGTCAGACAGTATTTGTGTCTCTCAAGTTGAAGAAGTATAACAACGACATAACGGCCATTAGTGAAACACGTCTGGCTGGCAATTCTCAAATTAGGGAAGAAAAATGTGGATACGTGTTTTTATGGGCTGGCAAGACTGAGAAAGAGCCACGCCAATTTGGTGTTAGATTCGCCATCAAGTCAGACCTTGCTAGCTCACCGCCTTCCTTACCTGAAGGTGTATCAGTTTGTATAATGACATTAACCCCCGATCTCGAGTCCAGCACCCGTGTGACGATGGTTAGCTGCTACGCTCCAGTCTTAGGTATTTCAGAGTAAGAAAAACATGATTTTTATGGTCTCCTTAGGGATGTCATCTCCAAAGTCCAACATAAGGATAAACTAATCTTTACAGGATACTTCAATGCTCGTGATGGCAATGGAAGGACGTTTTTAGATCGCCATTGTATTGGCCGGGTGGATTCGAATGGATTACGCCTTCTCACTATCTGCAAGGAATTTGACCTTAGTATTACTAATACCGTATACCAGGAACCCAGCTATCGTATTAATATGTAGATGCACCTTCTGTCGAAAGACTGGCATCTGATCGACTACGTCATCACCAGAAGAAGGGACATAAAGATTTTAAGATCACGCGTTCATTCCACACAACTTGCTGTGAGATCACTGTCTACTTCGGAGTAAGTCTAAACTGCATATGCAAAAGCAAAGGATTATAAAATCTACAGGTTATAGATCAAATGCACTCTTCCCATAAAGTATGGATAGGGGACAAGAACTTGTCCACTAAGA
>CAWVQA010000841.1:35000-37500 GCA_963932145.1 Acanthosepion lycidas
TTCTTTAATTCTTTCATTAAATCGTTCTTTCTTTCTTTCTTTTATTCGTTCTTTCTTTCTTTCTTTTATTCGTTCTTTCTTTCTAGATGTTTACTTTCTTTCTTTCTTTATTTGTTTCATTCATTCTTTCTTTCTTTCTTTCTTTCTTTCTTTCTTTCTTTCTGTCCCTCTCGTTGTTTACTTCTTTCTTTCTTTCTGCTCTCTCTTGCTGTTTACTTCTTTCTTTCTTTCTTTCTTTCTTTCTGCCCTTCTCGCCGTTTACTTCTTTCTTTCTTTCTTTCTTTCTTTCTGTCCCTCTCGCTGTATACATCTTTGTTTGTTTGTTTGTTTCTTTCTTTCTTTTTTCTTTCTTTGATTCGTTCATTTTTTTTATTCTTTCTTTCTTCAATTCTTTCTTTCTTCTTTCTTTAATTCATTCTTTCTTAGATTCGTTCTTTCTTTCTTTGTTTCTTCCCATCTCGCTGTTTACTTTTTTTTTCTTTCTTTCTTTCTCGCTGTTTACTTTCTTTCTTTCGTTCTCACTGTTCACTTCTTACTTTCTTTCTATCTTTCTTTCTTTCTTTCTTTCCGTGCCTCTCGCTGTTTACGTCGTTTTTTCTTTCTTTCTTTCTTTCTTTCTGTCCCTCTTGCTGTTTACTTCTTTTCTTCTTTCTTTCTTTCTTTCTTTCTGCCTCTCTCGCTGTTTCCTTCTTTCTTTCTTTCTTTCTGTCTGTCCCTCTCGCTTTTTACTTGTTTGTTTCTTTCTTTCTTTCTTTCTTTTTTACATTCTTTCTTTCTTTTTTCTTTCTTTCTTTCTTTCTTTCTTTCTTTCTTTCTTTCGGTGTCTCTCGCTGTTTACGTCGTTTTTTCTTTCTTTCTTTCTTTCTTTCTGTCCCTCTCGCTGTTTACTTCTTTCTTTCTTACTTTCTTTCTTTCTTTCTTTCTTTCTTTCTTTCTTTCTTTCTTTCTGCCCCTCTCGCTGTTTACTTCTTTCTTTCTTTCTTTCTTTCTTTCTTTCTGTCTGTCTGTCTGTCCCTCTCGCTTTTTACTTCTTTGTTTGTTTGGTTGTTTCTTTCTTTCTTTCTTTCTTTCTTTTTTACATTCTTTCTTTCTTTTTTCTTTCTTTCTTTCTTTCTTTCTTTCTTTCCGTCCCTCTCGCTGTTTACGTCGTTTTTTCTTTCTTTCTTTCTGTCCCTCTTGCTGTTTACTTCTTTTCTTCTTTCTTTCTTTCTTTCTTTCTTTCTTTCTTTCTTTCTTTCTTTCTTTCTTTCTGCCCCTCTCGCTGTTTACTTCTTTCTTTCTTTCTTTCTGTCTGTCCCTCTCGCTTTTTACTTGTTTGTTTCTTTCTTTCTTTCTTTCTTTCTTTGTTTCTTTCTTTCGGTGTCTCTCGCTGTTTACGTCGTTTTTTCTTTCTTTCTTTCTTTCTTTCTGTCCCTCTCGCTGTTTACTTCTTTCTTTCTTACTTTCTTTTTTTCTTTCTTTCTTTCTTTCTTTCTTTCTTTCTTTCTGCCCCTCTCGCTGTTTACTTCTTTCTTTCTTTCTTTCTTTCTTTCTTTCTGTCTATCTGTCTGTCTCTCTCGCTTTTTACTTCTTTGTTTGTTTGTTTGTTTCTTTCTTTGTTTCTTTCTTTCTTTTTTACATTCTTTCTTTCTTTTTTCTTTCTTTCTTTCTTTCTTTCTTTCTTTCTTTCTTTCTTTCCGTGCCTCTCGCTGTTTACGTCGTTTTTCTTTCTTTCTTTCTGTCCCTCTTGCTGTTTACTTCTTTTCTTCTTTCTTTCTTTCTTTCTTTCTTTCTTTCTTTCTTTCTTTCTTTCTGCCCCTCTCGCTGTTTACTTCTTTCTTTTTTCTTTCTTTCTTTCTGTCTGTCCCTCTCGCTTTTTACTTCTTTGTATGTTTGTTTCTTTCTTTCTTTCTTTTTTACATTCTTTCTTTCTTTTTTCTTTCTTTCTTTCTTTCTTTCTTTCTTTCTTTCTTTCTTTCTTTCTTTCTTTCGGTGCCTCTCGCTGTTTATGTCGTTTTTTATTTATTTCTTTCTTTCTTTCTGTCCCTCTCGCTGTTTACTTCTTTCTTTCTTACTTTCTTTTTTTCTTTCTTTCTTTCTTTCTTTCTTTCTGCCCCTCTCGCTGTTTACTTCTTTCTTTCTTTCTTTCTTTCTGTCTGTCCCTCTCGCTTTTTACTTCTTTGTTTGTTTGTTTCTTTCTTTCTTTGTTTGTTTGTTTCTTTCTTTTTTACATTCTTTCTTTCTTTTTTTCTTTCTTTCTTTCTTTCTTTCTTTCTTTCCGTGCCTCTCGCTGTTTACGTCGTTTTTTCTTTCTTTCTTTCTGTCCCTCTTGCTGTTTACTTCTTTTCTTCTTTCTTTCTTTCTTTCTTTCTTTCTTTCTCCCCCTCTCGCTGTTTACTTCTTTCTTTCTTTCTTTCTTTCTTTCTGTCTGTCCCTCTCGCTTTTTACTTCTTTGTTTGTTTGTTTGTTTCTTTCTTTCTTTTTTACATTCTTTCTTTCTTTTTTCTTTCTTTCTTTCTTT
>CAWVQA010000841.1:52500-53789 GCA_963932145.1 Acanthosepion lycidas
TCTCTCTCTCTCTTTCTCTCTCTCTCTGTTGTAGGCACCTTTCTTTCTTCCTTTCTTTCTCTCTTTCTTTTTTTTACTATCTATCTATTACATTTTTTGTTTCTTTGTCTCTTTCTTTTTTTGCTATCTTTGTATGACATCCTTTCTTTCTTCTTTCTTTCTTTCTTTTTTTACTATCTATCTATTACATTCTTTCTTTCTCTCTTTCTTTCTGTCTTTCTTTCTCTCTTTATTTCTCCCTTTCTTTCTTTCTTTTTGTCTTTCTTTCTTTCTTTCTTTCCATTACCTGCTATTAATCTGTCTGTCTCTCTCTCTCTTTCTCAGTAGCATTGAGTCATCTTCCTTTCTTTCTTTCTTTCTTTCTTTCCTTTCTTCTTAATCTCTCTGTTTACCTTCATTCTCCGTCCTTTCTTTCTTTCTTTCTTCCTTTCTTTCTTTCTTTCTTTTTTCTTTTCTTTCTTTCTTTCTTTCTTTCTTTCTGTCTTTCTTTTTTTACTATCTCTCTATTACATTCTTTCTCTCTTTCTCTTCTTTACTACCTATTACATTCTATATTTCTCTCTTTCTATCTTTCTCTCTTTCTTCCTTTGTCTCTTTCTTTCTTTTTTCTTTCTTTCTTCCTTCCTTACTTTCTTTCTTTTTTCCTTTCTTTCTTTCTTTCTTTCTTTCTGTCTTTCTTTTCTTTACTACCTATTACATTCTATCTTTCTCTCTTTCTATCATTCTCTCTTTCTTTCTTTCTCTTTTTCTATCTTTGCTCTTTCTTTCCTTCTTTCTCTCTTTCTTTCTCTCTTTCTTTCCTTCTTTCTCTCTTTCTTTCCTTCTTTCTTTCTTTCTTTCTTTAATATGTATCTATTACATTCTTTCTTGCTTTCTTTCTTTCTTTCTTTTGTTTCGATCTATCTATGATATCCTTTCTTTCTTTCTTTCTTTATTTTTCTTTCTTTATTTTTCTTTCTTTCTTTGTTTATTTGTTTCTTACTTTCTTTGTTTTTCTTTCTTTCTATCTTTTTTTCTTCCTTTCTTTTTTCTTTCTTTCTATCTTTTTTCTTCCTTTCTTTCTTTCTTTCTTTCTTTCTTTCTTCATCTGCTCTTAATCTCTCTGTTTCCCTTACATTGACCGTTCTTTCTTTCTTTCTTTCATCTTTTCTTTCTTTCTTTCATTATCTGCTCTTAATCTCTCTGTTTCCCTTACATTGTCCTTTCTTTCTTTCTTTCTTTCTTTCTTTCTTCCTTCTTTCTTTCTTCTCTCGTTATCTGCTCTTAATCTCTCTGTTTACCTTACATTC
>CAWVQA010000841.1:71489-78989 GCA_963932145.1 Acanthosepion lycidas
ATTCCAAGGGTTTAGTCCTGCAAGGTTGCACATGCTGTTCAATACATTTTTTCGACGAGCTGTTTAGCATGGGGTTACCACGTCTAGAGTTCCTAAAACCAGTTTGGGTCACAGGAAGGACATCCCAGCTCAGGGCCAGTTATATTGCATATCCGTCTCTGGATCTTAACATGAAACCCGAGGGCTAAAAGAAGGGCCTCCAGACTCAGATCTGGCACCAATAAGAGTGAATGGTTGATTTGTAGATAAGGGCCAATTATATTGTGTATCCGTCTATGGATCTTATCAAGAACCCGGACGTTAAAAGAAGGCGGTCCTGACCATATATGACATCACGATTCCAAGGGTTTAGTCCTGCAAGGTTGCACATGCTGTTCAATACATTTTTTCGACGAGCTGTTTAGCATGGGGTTACCACGTCTAGAGTCCCTAAAACCAGTTTGGGTCACAGGAAGGACATCCCAGCTCAGGGCCAGTTATATTGCATATCCGTCTCTGGATCTTAACATGAAACCCGAGGGCTAAAAGAAGGGCCTCCAGACCCAGATCTGGCACCAATAAGAGTGAATGGTTGATTTGTAGATTTGAAGGCTACGTTCTGAAGAGGAGAAAAATTTCCAGGGAGGTCACAGGGAGAGCCGACTTTCCTTGCCGTGGACGAAGCTATTGACTCGATGTCTTTGTTGCATCTCAGCTCAGCAGACAATGTTAGCCCGAGCAACCGCAAAGGACAGCTCTCAATTAGTTAAGCAACAGGCATTCGAACGTGGCGTGTTGAGGCCTTAAAATTTACCCCAAAGGTCTTTCCTCATCGTAACCCTAGATATTTTAAGGGTCGACTCTAGAGAGAGAGAGATTTCCTAGCGGGTTACAGAGAGAGCCGACTTTCCTTACCGTGGACGAAGCAATTGATGTCTTTGTTGCATCTCAGCTCAGCAGACAATGTTAGCCCGAGCAACCGCAAAGGACAGCTCTCAATTAGTTAAGCAACAGGCATTCGAACGTGGCGTGTTGAGGCCTTAAAGTTACCCCAAAGGTCTTTCCTCATCGTAACCCTAGATATTTTAAGGGTCGACTCTAGAGAGAGAGAGATTTCCTAGCGGGTTACAGAGAGAGCCGACTTTCCTTACCGTGGACGAAGCAATTGATGTCTTTGTTGCATCTCAGCTCAGCAGACAATGTTAGCCCGAGCAACCGCAAAGGACAGCTCTCAATTAGTTAAGCAACAGGCATTCGAACGTGTTGAGGCCTTAAAGTTACCCCAAAGGTCTTTCCTCATCGTAACCCTAGATATTTTAAGGGTCGACTCTAGAGAGAGAGAGATTTCCTAGCGGGTTACAGAGAGAGCCGACTTTCCTTACCGTGGACGAAGCAATTGATGTCTTTGTTGCATCTCAGCTCAGCAGACAATGTTAGCCCGAGCAACCGCAAAGGACAGCTCTCAATTAGTTAAGCAACAGGCATTCGAACGTGGCGTGTTGAGGCCTTAAAGTTACCCCAAAGGTCTTTCCTCATCGTAACCCTAGATATTTTAAGGGTCGACTCTAGAGAGAGAGATTTCCTAGCGGGTCACAGAGAGAGCCGACTTTCCTTGCCGTGGACGAAGCAATTGACTCAATGTCTTTGTTGCATCTCAGGTCAGCAGTCAACGTGACACCGAGCAGCCGCTGAGAAGTGCTCTTGACGAGTTTAAGCGTCAGATATCCTAATGGGAAGGATCTCTGTGGTGATTACTAGAGAGCAGTTTTGTTTTTCAAGCGTTAAATTTAACCATCCAATTCCTACCCCTGTTCACGACCGATTGAGTGTGTTCCTTTTCGAGACGAACGGACAGGTTAGTTTTGCCGGCGACACTAGTGGGTTTTGAGGAAGGAAGTTATTGTAGTGTCGTAGATGCCTGCTTGGGAACGGATGACGCTAGGAAGATCGTTGATGAATATAAGGAACAGAGTAAGAACTAGGATGGAGCTTTGGTGAACCACTGTGTTCGTGGGATAGGAGCTGAAGGAGAATCTGTTGAGGGCGCCCTTCAATTAAGGGTTTGAAAGGTGTGATTGTATTAGTTAAGTAATTCGACCTGTAATCACACTGGAGCTTGCGAAGAAGGGCCGATGTGCCAAACCCTGTGTTTGTGTGATAGGAGCTGAAAAATAATCCGTTGAGGGCGCCCTTCAATTCAGGGTTTGAAAGGAATGATTTTATTAAGTCAAACAATTGGACCTGTAATTCTGTAATCCTGAAGCTTGCAAAAAAGGCCGGCATGCCAAACTCTCCGTTTGTGGTATAGGAGCTGAATGAGAATCCGTTGAGGGCGCCCTTCAATTCAGGGTTTGAAAGGAATGATTTTATTAAGTCAAACAATTCGACCTGTAATTCTGTAATCCTGAAGCTTGCAAAGAAGGCCGGCATGCTAAACCATCCGTTTGTGTGATAGGAGCCGGCGGAGAATCCGTTGAGGGCACCCTTCAATTCAGGGTTTGAAAGGGATTTTAAAAGTTAAGCAATTCGACCTGTAATAACCCTGGGGCTTGCGAAGAAGGGCTGGCATGCCAAACTCTGCTTTCGTGGGATAGAAGCCGGCGGAGAATCCGTTGAGGGCGCCCTTCAATTGAGGGTTTGAAAGGAATGATTTTATTAAGTCAAACAATTCGACCTGTAATTCTGTAATCCTGAAGCTTGCAAAGAAAGCCGGCATGCTAAACCCTCCGTTTGTGTGATAGGACCCGGCGGAGAATCCTTTGATGGTGCCCTTCAATTCAGAGTTTGACAGGTATGATTGTATTAAGTTAAGGAATTCGACCTGTAATAACCCTGGAGCTTGCGAAGAAGGGCCGGCATGCCAAACCCTGCGTTTGTGTGATAGGAGCCGGCGGAAAATCCGTTCAGGGCACACTTCAATTCAGGGTTTCAAAGGGGTTTCAAAAGTTAAGCAATTCGACCTGTAATAACCCTGGAGCTTGCGAAGAAGGGCTGGCATGCCAAACCCTGCTTTCGTGGGATAGGAGCTGAAGGATAATATGTTGATGGCGCCCTTCAATTCAGGGTTTGATAGGAATTATTGTATTAAGTTACGCAATTCTACCTGTAATAACCCTGGAGCTTGCGTAGAAGGGCCGGCATGCCAAACCCTGCGTGTGTGGGATAGGAGCTGAAAAAGAATCCGTTGAGGGCGCCCTTCAATTCAGGGTATGACAGGAATGATTCCATTAAGCTAAGCAATTCGACCTGTAATCACCCTGGAGCTTGCGAAGAAGGGCTGGCATGCCAAACCCTGCTTTCGTGGGATAGGAGCTGAAGGATAATATGATGATGGCGCCCTTCAATTCAGGGTTTGATAGGAATGATTGTATTAAGTTACGCAATTCTACCTGTAATAACCCTGGAGCTTGCGAAGAAGTGCCGGCATGCCAAACCCTGCGTTTGTGGGATAGGAGCTGAAGGATTATCCGTTGAGGGCGCCCTTCAATTCAGGGTTTGAAAGGTATAATTGCATTAAATCAAACAATTCGAATTGTAATTCTATAAACCTAGATCTTGCGAAGCAAACCCTCATGCCAAACGCTATCAAGCGCTTTGCTGGTGACTAGGGCCACGGCTCAAGCTTCTCCGCCATTTTGAAAAGCCTCGTAGACAATATGACGGCCGTCAGCACATCAGATTTGCCTCGGGCCAAACGGAGGCCATATTGCTTGTCGGAGAGCAGATCAGGGCATTTTATTAGGGTGGTGCAAAAATAATGACGTAATAATGTCGTTTTTTGACGTTAAATAAATACGTCAAAAAACGACATTACTACGTCATTGTTTTGGCACCAACCTATTATAGAGAGGGATTGGAGAGGAGGCAGAGAGAAATAGATAACAATGTCGTTTTTTGACGTTAAAAAATACGTCAAAAAACGACATTACCACGCCATTGTTTTGGCACCAACCTATTATAGAGAGGGATTGGAGAGGAGGCAGAGAGAAATAGATAACAATGTCGTTTTTTGACGTTAAAAAATACGTCAAAAAACGACATTACTACGCCATTGTTTTGGCACCAACCTATTATAGAGAGGGATTGGAGAGGAGGCAGAGAGAAATAGATAACAATGTCGTTTTTTGACGTTAAAAAATACGTCAAAAAACGACATTACTACGTCATTGTTTCGGCACCAACCTATTATAGAGAGGGGTTGGAGAGGAGGCAGAGAGAAATAGATAACAATGTCGTTTTTTGACGTTAAAAAATACGTCAAAAAACGACATTACCACGCCATTGTTTTGGCACCAACCTATTATAGAGAGGGGTTGGAGAGGAGGCAGAGAGAAATAGATAACAATGTCGTTTTTTGACGTTAAAAAATACGTCAAAAAACGACATTACTACGTCATTGTTTTGGCACCAACCTATTATAGAGAGGGATTGGAGAGGAGGCAGAGAGAAATAGATAACAATGTCGTTTTTTGACGTTAAAAAATACGTCAAAAAACGACATTACTACGCCATTGTTTTGGCACCAACCTATTATAGAGAGGGATTGGAGAGGAGGCAGAGAGAAATAGATAACAATGTCGTTTTTTGACGTTAAAAAATACGTCAAAAAACGACATTACTACGTCATTGTTTTGGCACCAACCTATTATAGAGAGGGATTGGAGAGGAGGCAGAGAGAAATAGATAACAATGTCGTTTTTTGACGTTAAAAAATACGTCAAAAAACGACATTACTACGTCATTGTTTTGGCACCAACCTATTATAGAGAGGGATTGGAGAGGAGGCAGAGAGAAATAGATAACAATGTCGTTTTTTGACGTTAAAAAATACGTCAAAAAACGACATTACTACGCCATTGTTTTGGCACCAACCTATTATAGAGAGGGATTGGAGAGGAGGCAGAGAGAAATAGATAACAATGTCGTTTTTTGACGTTAAAAAATACGTCAAAAAACGACATTACCACGCCATTGTTTTGGCACCAACCTATTATAGAGAGGGATTGGAGAGGAGGCAGAGAGAAATAGATAACAATGTCGTTTTTTGACGTTAAAAAATACGTCAAAAAACGACATTACTACGCCATTGTTTTGGCACCAACCTATTATAGAGAGGGATTGGAGAGGAGGCAGAGAGAAATAGATAACAATGTCGTTTTTTGACGTTAAAAAATACGTCAAAAAACGACATTACTACGCCATTGTTTTGGCACCAACCTATTATAGAGAGGGATTGGAGAGAAGGCAGAGAGAAATAGATAACAATGTCGTTTTTTGACGTTAAAAAATACGTCAAAAAACGACATTACTACGTCATTGTTTTGGCACCAACCTATTATAGAGAGGGATTGGAGAGGAGGCAGAGAGAAATAGAGAGGGGTAAAGCGTCAGACAAACAACGAGAAAGTATAGACCTCAAGGAGAGTAAAGCAAAGACATAGAGAGAGTGGGCGACGAGAAGAGAGAAAAAAATAGTGTCTGACAGAGAGGGAAAGAGAGTAAAACAAAAAGATCGAGAGAGGGGTTTATAAGGCTGAGAGAAAACAGAGAGGGATTGGAGAGACAAATGGTGATAAATAGAGAGGTGGGGGAGGGGGGAAAGAGAGGAGACTCAAAATAGATTGTCTTACATAGAGAGGGGTTCGCAAGGCAAACAGAGCTAAGAGAGAGGGGGCCAAGAGTGAAACGTAATGTTAGAGAGAGGTGGAGAGCGAAACATTAACATGAGAGAGAGGTGGACGAGGTCAGAGAGGCAAATAGAGAGAGGGGAAATAATAGAAGAGAATGAGTTGTGGGACGAGGAGAGGCAAAATAGATTGACATAGAGAGGGATTCGCGAGGCTTACAAAACTAAAGAGGGAGTGGTCAAGATTGAAACGGACAGTTATAGAGAGGTGGCGAGAGCAAGACATTAACAGAGGGAGGGAGTGGACGAAGTGAGAGAAAGAATAGTGCCTGATAGAGAGAGGGGGATTGGCGAGGCAAATAGTGACAGATAGAGAGAGGGCGTGAAAAAGAATGGTTTGGAGCCTCTTTAAAAGAGGGAGAAAGGAGGGTGTCGCGACAAAAATAAAAGGAGTCGGATATTATTTTATTTTATTCCGGCACTCAGAATTTTTTTTTTTTTGTGGGGGTGAGGGGCTTGTTACGAGGGTTTGTGTGGGTTACCAACACGACCACACCGAGGACCCCTCCCCTCCCCACCCCCACGGCATTTTATTTATTTATTTATTTATTTTTCGTCTTTTCAGTAATTCGAACATCAACATTGCCGGACAGTATCTATTCCATCTTGGAGACACACATGGCGCGAATATCGGACAGCCCGATCCAAATGACTGTAAGTTCATTTTTTTTAATAAGGCTCAAGAGCCTCTCCTTCTCTCTCATGTTTTTTTTTTTTTAAAAAAAAGGCCCGAGAATCTCTCGAGGTAGAGCGCCGGGCGCGATTTTGAAACCCACCCGGACCTGAGATAAGAGTTAAGCTTCCAGCGACCGCGAAGGAAATCCCCCTCTCTCTTTAAGCTTGCCGCTACAATTCCCCCCCTCTCTCTCTCTCTCTCTCTCTCTCTCTATCCCTATCCCGCTCTCTTGTTTCTCTCTGTTCCTGTCTCGCTTTCTCTTTCCATCTCTCTCTCTCTATCCGCTAGCCCCTCCAATCCCCCCTCTATATCACACTCTATTTGTTTCTCTTTATCTCTCACACTTTCTCTTTTACTCTCTCTCTCTCTCTCTCTGCCCCTCTCTTTCGCCGTTTACAGCTCCAATCACCCTCTCTATTACCATCACTTGGTTTCTCTCTCTCTCTCTCTCTCTCTCTCTCACTTTCTGTTTTACTCTCTCTCTCTCTCTGCCCATCTCTCTTGCCGCTTACCGCGCCAATCACCCTCTCTATCACACTCTCTTTGTTTGTCTCACTCTCTCTCACACTTTCTCTTTTACTCTCTTTCTGCCCCTCTCTCTTACCGCTTACAGCGTCAATCAACGTCTCTATCGCACTCTCTTTGCTTTTCTCTCTCTCTCACACACTTTCTCTTTTACTCTCTCTGCCCCTCTCTCTTACAGCTTACCGTTCCAATCACCCTCTCTATCACACTCTCTTTCCTTCTCTCTCTCTCATACACTTTCTTTTTACTCTCTCTGCCCCTCTCTCTTCCAGCTTACCGGCCAATCACCCTCTCTATCACACTGTCTTTGCTTCTCTCTCTCTCACACACTTTCTCTTTTACTCTCTCTGCCCCTCTCTCTTACGGCTTACCGGCCAATCACCCTCTCTATCACACTGCCTTTGCTTCTCTCTCTCTCTCACACACTTTCACTTTTACTCTCTCTGCCCCTCTCTCTTACGGCTTACCGGCCAATCACCCTCTCTATCACACTGTCTTTGCTTCTCTCTCTCTCACACACTTTCTCTTTTACTCTCGCTGCCCCTCTCTCTTACGGCTTACCGCGCCAATCACCCTCTCTATCA
Organism: Acanthosepion lycidas; assembly: GCA_963932145.1. Classification (NCBI taxonomy): domain Eukaryota; kingdom Metazoa; phylum Mollusca; class Cephalopoda; order Sepiida; family Sepiidae; genus Acanthosepion; species Acanthosepion lycidas. The sequence continues at coordinate 78,940 of CAWVQA010000841.1, forward strand.
CACTCTCTTTGCTTCTCTCTCTCTCACACACTTTCTCTTTTACTCTCTCT
>CAWVQA010000841.1:103989-106489 GCA_963932145.1 Acanthosepion lycidas
TGACAAATATGGCGACAAAGATGAGGACAATAGTCCAAATAATGTAAATAGTGTACATAATATCTCATCTCCGAAATATAGACAGATACTGAATAGACGAAACGTTGTGATAAATATGGCCACAAAAATGAGGACAATAGTCTGCATAATGTAAATACTGTACATAATACCTCATCTCAGAAATATAGACAGATACTGAAGGGACGAAACGTTGTAATAAATATGGCGACAAAGATGAGGACAATAGTCCGAATAATGTAAATACTGTACATAATACCTCATCTCAGAAATAGAGACAAATACTGAAGGGACGAAACGTTGTGATAAATATGGCGACAAAGATGAGGACAATAGTCCGCATAATGTAAATAGTGTACATAATACCTCATCTCAGAAATATAGACAGATACTGAAAGGCCGAAATGTTGTGATGAATATGGCGACAAAGATGAGGACAATAGTCCAAATAATGTAAATAGTGTACATAATACCTTATCTCCGAAATATAGACAGATACTGAAGGGACGAAACGTTGTGATAAATATGGCGAAAAAGATGAGGACAATAGTCCAAATAATGTAAATAGTGTACATAATATCTCATCTCCGAAATATAGACAGATACTGAATAGACGAAACGTTGTGATAAATATGGCCACAAAAATGAGGACAATAGTCTGCATAATGTAAATACTGTACATAATACCTCATCTCAGAAATATAGACAGATACTGAAGGGACGAAACGTTGTAATAAATATGGCGACAAAGATGAGGACAATAGTCCGAATAATGTAAATACTGTACATAATACCTCATCTCAGAAATAGAGACAAATACTGAAGGGACGAAACGTTGTGATAAATATGGCGACAAAGATGAGGACAATAGTCCGCATAATGTAAATAGTGTACATAATACCTCATCTCAGAAATATAGACAGATACTGAAAGGCCGAAATGTTGTGATGAATATGGCGACAAAGATGAGGACAATAGTCCAAATAATGTAAATAGTGTACATAATACCTTATCTCCGAAATATAGACAGATACTGAAGGGACGAAACGTTGTGATAAATATGGCGAAAAAGATGAGGACAATAGTCCGCATAATGTAAATAGTGTACATAATACCTCATCTCAGAAATATAGACAGATACTGAATGGGCGAAACGTGGTGATAAATATGGCGACAAAGATGAGGACAATAGTCTGCATAATGTAAATAGTGTACATAATACCTCATCTCAGAAACAGAGACAAATACTGAAGGGACGAAACGTTGTGATAAATATGGTGACAAAGATGAGGACAATAGTCCGCATAATGTAAATAGTGTACATAATACCTCATCTCAGAAATAGAGACAGACTCCAAATTGTTGGAGGTACAGAACCGTAATATTGCAAGGAATAGATACAAATTATTCCTAAAGGCAAAAAATAAAAAAATAAAAACAATAAGAGATGAAAAACACTTACAGAAAAGACGAACCGGTTTCGTTCCCAAGCTCATCAGGGTCGACTGGGAACAATTTAACAATTATTGCAATATATATTTTGACTCACACAAACACCCTACATATAATCAAAACATTAAAAAAATGAAATGATTAATGGTATGAGGGGGGAAAAAATTAAAAAAAGGGATTCAAACCGCGCGAATTTGCACAGCACAAAGGAGATAAAAAAAATTGTGGGGGAGTGTGAGGGGAATGTATGATACACACTAGAGCCTAATAACGTGAAGCCCAAGGAGGCAGTCTTTTTGCTTACAAAGGGACGGCTCCCTGGACTGAATATATAGAGACTCAAGTGCCCTCAAATGAAATGGTGAGTGCGAAACTGGACGGTACAGTAAACCGATTCTGGACTGAAATCCTTCGCTCAATCCTTGCAATCTATCAAATGTGATATGATCGCTGACCCGGATGTATTAACCAACTGGCTCTTAGGGGCATCCGGATTATGAACTCGCAAGGAGACATGCTGCCTGATCCTACAATCTGAACGTTGAGAAGTCCTTCCTATGTAGTTGCTACTGTTACAAAGGGGCGGCTTCCTGGACTGAGTATATAGAGAATCAAGTGCCCTCAAATGAAATGGTGAGTGCGAAACTGGACGGTACAGTAAACCGATTCTGGACTGAAATCCTTCGCTCGATCCTTGCAATTCATCAAATGTTTTATGATCGCTGACCCGGATGTATTAACCAACTGGCTCTTAGGGGCATCCGGATTATGAACTCGCAAGGAGACATGCTGCCGGATCCTACAATCTGAACGTTGGGAAGTCCTTCCTATGTAGTTGCTACCGCAACCACATTTAATAGAATAAATCACATAATGGGTAGGAAGAGGATCCTTACGCAGAGAGGGAAAAGCAGAACGAGTCGCAAAATGAATCCTTAGTTAGGGCGAAAAATAACACAGATGGACAGCAGACAAGACCCGCCTAGCCACAAGCTCGCCCCGCGAACCAATAAATGGAGTCCGCAAGTAA
>CAWVQA010000841.1:116489-121489 GCA_963932145.1 Acanthosepion lycidas
TTTCTTTTTTTATGCTTGAAACCTCGATGTTTTTGTTGTTTTTTTTATGTTTTTTTGTTCATATTTTTATTGTTTTCTTCTTTTTTTTTTTTTTGCTTTTTCATTGTTTTATCGTAAATCCTGCTGTATACATGTCTGTTTCATTTTAGTGGGGTCATCTGGTGCTCACCCAAGTAAGTGATCCGTCGATCGACATTCAATGATAAGTATTGTCGTCGCAAAATGGCTGTTAATATGGACAAAAGGAACTTTTTGGAAATGTGTTTTAATATGGACAAAAGGACCTTTTGGAAATGTCTTTTAATATGGACAAAGGACCTTTGGCCTGTTGTTTACTGTGAAATTCGTTCGAAACGACTTTTTCTTTATCTGGAGAAAGATCTTTTAAAATGGTGTTTAGTCTTAAAATTCCTTTAAAACGGCTTATTCTGGACAAAGTCTATGTACAGCGGCTTTTAATTTGGGCAAAGTACCTTTTGAAGCGGCTTTAATCTGGAGAAAGTACTTTCTAAATGGCTTTTTTTTTTTATGAAAACGTCAATTAATCTGGAGAAAGTGTCTTGTAATCTGTTGACCTAGAAGAGAAAATCAAGGCTAGCCCCGTTCACACGAAGCAAGCTCGCTTTTTTTACCCACCTTTCGGTAAAGACTGTCGAATGCAATCGTTTTCTATCCGATCTAATCTTCATCTTGAGCTGATGCTCAAAGAATCGAATCAGATCCGAATGAGAAAGACGATTTTGGAAAAAAAAGAAACAATACCTATGCCATTTATAAAGGAGCAGGATTTAGGGATGTTAAAGAGACTGGTATTTATTGGTACAAAAAGTACAAATTGTGGCACGAGGCCAATAAATGAGAAAGATAGAGGCTGGTCAACACTAACTATCTTATACCTAGCTAATCAGATTCGCGATCCATTCGTACATTACATTTTACACATTCACCAAAAGAACTCGTCCGTCACCAAACAATCCTTCAACCACCATAATACCACGTGCTCTCAAGGGAGACCTAACAAAATCGCGCCCCATACCATGAAAATTCTAATGATGATATATATATATATATATATTTATATATATATACAATTCTAATAATGATAAAATGAGAGGGGAGGGAAATGAACCCAATAATAAACTTAAAATAAACACAAATACAAACTAAAAACATAATTGATGTTAGTAGGGACCGTCCAACCCATAAAACTGAGAGGCCGCTGTATTCTGCCCAGGGGACAAAATCAAGAGACGCTCTCGCTAAGGGAGTGGGAAAAAGTATAAAATATTAGGCTGGAATGGGAAAATATAAAACTGACCCAGTCGAGATGAAAATGGGGCGGGGGTCAAAACAAACTGGGGAGGATGGGTATCTCGACTTGGATCATAACCAAAGAACGGCCGGGATGCAGGCCAGGAACAACACTTACTCACATTAACTATGTACACTGAAGCTTGTCTAACCTAACCAAGGGGAGGGTTCCACAGGAAGCCACCCCGATGTGCAAAAGGTTGAGCTAGAAGAGAAAATCAAGGCTAGCCCCGTTCACACGAAGCAAGCTCGCTTTTTTTACCCACCTTTCGCTAAAGACTGTCGAATGCAATCGTTTTCTATCCGATCTAATCTTCATCTTGAGCTGATGCTCAAAGAATCGAATCAGATCCGAATGAGAAAGACGATTTTGAAAAAAAAAGAAACAATACCTATGCCATTTATAAACGAGCAGGATTGAGGGATGTTAAAGAGACTTGATGTCACTTGATCCATGTTTAAACATAAGTCGCTTTCTCATTTCAAAATCCAGTGGCGTGTTTATTCTTTTGCACATCGGGGTGGCTTCCTGTGGAACCCTCCCCTTGGTTAGGTTAGACAAGCTTCAGTGTACCTAGTTAATGTGAGTAAGTGTTGTTCCTGGCCTGCATCCCGGCCGTTCTTTGGTTATGATCCAAGTCGAGATACCCATCCTCCCCAGTTTGTTTTGACCCCCGCCCCATTTTCATCTCGACTGGGTCAGTTTTATATTTTCCCATTCCAGCCTAATATTTTATACTTTTTCCCACTCCCTTAGCGAGAGCGTCTCTTGATTTTGTCCCCTGGGCAGAATACAGAGGCCTCTCTGTTTTATGGGTTGGACGGTCCCTACTAACATCAATTATGTTTTTAGTTTGTATTTGTGTTTATTTTAAGTTTATTATTGGGTTCATTTCCCTCCCCTCTCATTTTATCATTATTAGAATTGTATATATATATATATCATCATTAGAATTTTCATGGTATGGGGCGCGATTTTGGTAGGTCTCCCTTGAGAGCACGTGGTATTATGGTGGTTGAAGGATTGTTTGGTGACGGACGAGTTCTTTTGGTGAATGTGTAAAATGTAATGTACGAATGGGTCGCGAATCTGATTAGCTAGGTATAAGATAGTTAGTGTTGACCAGCCTCTATCCCTCCCTTTTATTGGCCTTGTGCCACAATTTGTACTTTTTTTACCAATAAATACCAGTCCACATTAGACGAAACGCGTCACCAATTACCAGTTTTCGTATTATCATTTTTATTCATAAATACTGTCTCTCTACTGATTAATTCGGAGAAATTTTCATATATATATATATATATATATATATATATATATATATATATATATATATATATATATATGTATATTAATAAAAAGAAAGAACAGTAAGATATATAATCCGGTATTCTTATAGATATTTTTATTTTTACAAAATAGTGCTCAATGTAAATTTACAGAGCATTAATATTATTTATTTAATTACGAATTAAAAGAATTTTAGGTTAGAATTCATTTTAATTAAATATAATTTTAATTACAGCTTTAAAGGTGTAATTAAAATTATAGTTAATTAAAATGAAGGTTAGAATTCATTTTAATTAACTATAATTTTAATTTTCATTAAAACTTCAAAGTTGTAATTAAATTTATAGTTAATTAAAATGAAGGTTAGAATTCATTTTAATTAACTATAATTTTAATTTAAATTAAAACAAGTTGTAATTAAAATTATAGTTAATTAAAATGAAGGTTAGAATTCATTTTAATTAAATATAATTTTAATTTTAATTACTACTTTAAAGTTGTAATTAAATTATAGTTAATTAAAATGAAAGTTAGAATTCATTTTAATTAACTATAATTTTAATTTTAATTACAACTTTAAAGGTGTAATTAAAATTATAGTTAATTAAAATGAAGGTTAGTATTCATTTTAATTAACTATAATTTTAATTTAAATTAAAACTTTAAAGTTGTAATTAAAATTATAGTTAATTAAAATGAAGGTTAGAATTCATTTTAATTAAATATAATTTTAATTTTAATTACTACTTTAAAGTTGTAATTAAATTATAGTTAATTAAAATGAAAGTTAGAATTCATTTTAATTAAATATAATTTTTATTTTAATTACTACTTTAAAGTTGTAATTAAATTATAGTTAATTAAAATGAAGGTTAGAAATCATTTTAATTAACTATAATTTTAATTTTAATTAAAACTTTAAAGGTGTAATTAAAATTATAGTTAATTAAAATGAAGATTAGAATTCATTTTAATTAACCATAATTTTAATTTTAATTAAAACTTCAAAGTTGTAATTAAAATTATAGTTAATTAAAATGAAGGTTAGAATTCATTTTAATTAACTATAATTTTAATTTTAATTACAACTTTAAAGGTGTAATTAAAATTATAGTTAATTAAAATGAAGGTTAGTATTCATTTTAATTAACTATAATTTTAATTTAAATTAAAACTTTAAAGTTGTAATTAAAATTATAGTTAATTAAAATGAAGGTTAGAATTCATTTTAATTAAATATAATTTTAATTTTAATTACTACTTTAAAGTTGTAATTAAATTATAGTTAATTAAAATGAAAGTTAGAATTCATTTTAATTAAATATAATTTTTATTTTAATTACTACTTTAAAGTTGTAATTAAATTATAGTTAATTAAAATGAAGGTTAGAAATCATTTTAATTAACTATAATTTTAATTTTAATTAAAACTTTAAAGGTGTAATTAAAATTATAGTTAATTAAAATGAAGATTAGAATTCATTTTAATTAACCATAATTTTAATTTTAATTAAAACTTCAAAGTTGTAATTAAAATTATAGTTAATTAAAATGAAGGTTAGAATTCATTTTAATTAACTATAATTTTAATTTTAATTACAACTTTAAAGGTGTAATTAAAATTATAGTTAATTAAAATGAAGGTTAGAATTCATTTTAATTAACTATAATTTTAATTTTAATTACAACTTTAAAGGTGTAATTAAATTATAGTTAATTAAAATGAAAGTTAGAATTCATTTTAATTAAATATAATTTTTATTTTAATTACTACTTTAAAGTTGTAATTAAATTATAGTTAATTAAAATGAAAGTTAGAATTCATTTTAATTAAATATAATTTTTATTTTAATTACTACTTTAAAGTTGTAATTAAATTATAGTTAATTAAAATGAAAGTTAGAATTCATTTTAATTAAATATAATTTTTATTTTAATTAGTACTTTAAAGTTGTAATTAAATTATAGTTAATTAAAATGAAAGTTAGAATTCATTTTAATTAAATATAATTTTTATTTTAATTACTACTTTAAAGTTGTAATTAAAATTATAGTTAATTAAAATGAAGGTTAGAATTCATTTTAATTAACTATAATTTTAATTTTAATTAAAACTTTAAAGGTGTAATTAAAATTATAGTTAATTAAAATGAAGGTTAGAATTCATTTTAATTAACTATAATTTTAATTACAGATTTAAAGTTGTAATTAAAATTAAAATTATAAATTAAATAAATAACTAATTAAAATTATAAATTAAATAAATAGCTAAAGTTTACTTAATCAGAGAAATGGAAATTTTACTTGAATAATATTCAAGAATAAAATTTTTTAAAAACTTGATGTGATAATAATCCTACAAACTGTAAGGGATTCTAATTATATTTAATTACAT
>CAWVQA010000841.1:123989-126489 GCA_963932145.1 Acanthosepion lycidas
GTGCACGGGGGGGAGTGGTCTAGTTCCAACTGCCATGCCTCTTCCGGACGTCTCGGCAAATATCCCTTTTAATCCAACAGTAGAAAAGAAAGACAAAAAAATGGAAGGGGTAGTGAGAGAGAGAGAAAGAGGATATCACAGAGAGAGGGAAAGGAGAGGCAAAACAAAAACACCGAGAGAGGGTGGCAATAGAGAGTGAAATAAAGAGAGAGGGGGAGGTAGTGGGAGAAATAGAATATCATAGAGAGAGGGATTGGAGCGGCAAACAAAAAGACAAAGAGAGGGGGGCAATAGAGAGTGAAATAAAGAGAGAGGGGGAGGTAGTGGGAGAAATAGAATATCATAGAGAGAGGGATTGGAGCGGCAAACAAAAAGACAAAGAGAGGGGGGCAATAGAGAGTGAAATAAAGAGAGAGGGGGAGGTAGTGGGAGAAATAGAATATCATAGAGAGAGGGATTGGAGAGGCAAACAAAAAGACAGAGAGAGGGGGAAACAGATGGTAAAATAAAGAGAGAGGAGGAGGTAGTGGAAGAAACAGAATATCATAGCGAGAGGGATTGGAGAGGCAAACAAAAAACAAAGACAGGGGGAAATAGAGAGTAAAATAAAGAGAGTTGGGATTGTGAGAGATAAGAATATCAGAGAGAGGGATTGGAGAGGCAAACAAAAACACCGAGAGAGGGGGAAACAGATTGCAAAATAAAGAGAGATGGGGAAGTAGTGGGAGAAACAGAATATCATAGAGAGAGGGATTGAAGAGGCAAACAAAAACACAGAGAGAGGGGGAAATAGAGAGTAAAATAAACAGAGAGGGGGAGGTAGAGAGAGACATAGAATATCATAGAGAGAGGGATTGGAGAGGCAAACAAAAAGACAGAGAGCGGGGGGAAATAGAGAGTAACATATAGAGAGCGGGTAGAGAGAGATACAGAATATCATAGAGAGAGGGATTGGAGAGTCAAACAAAAAGACAGTGAGAGAGGGGGAAATAGATGGTAAAATAAAGCGAGAGGGGGAGTTCGAGAGAGAAATACATTATCATAGAGAGGGGGATTGGAGAGACAAACAAAAAGACAGAGAGAGGGGGAAATAGATGGTAAAATAAAGAGAGAGGGGGTTGTGAGAGATAAGAATATCATAGAGAGAGGGATTGGAGAGGCAAACAAAAACACAGAGAGAGGGGGAAATAGATGGTAAAATAAAGAGAGAGGGGGTTGTGAGAGATAAGAATATCATAGAGAGAGGGATTGGAGAGGCAAACAAAAACACCGAGAGAGGGGGAAATAGATGGTAAAATAAAGAGAGAGGGGGAGGTAGTGGGCGAAACAGAATATTCTAGAGAGAGGGATTGGAGAGGCAAACAAAAACACAGAGAGAGGGGGAAATACATAGAGAAATAAAGAGAGCTTGGGAGGTAGTGGGAAAAACAGAATATCATAGAGAGAGGGATTGGAGAGGCAAACAAAAAGACAGAGAGAGGGGGGAAAGAGAGTAAAATAAACAGAGAGGGGGAGGCAGAGAGAGACATAGAATATCATACAGAGAGGGATTGGAGAGGCAAACAAAAAGACAGAGAGAGGGGGGAAATAGAGAGTAACATACAGAGAGCGGATAGAGAGAGATACATAATATCATAGAGAGGGGGGTTGTAGAGTCAAACAAAAAGACAGAGAGAGGGGGAAATCGATGGTAAAATAAAGAGAGGGGGGTTGTGTGAGATAAGAATATCATAGAGAGAGGGATTGGAGAGGCAAACAAAAACACAGAGAGAGGGGGAAATAGATAGTAAAATAAAGAGTGAGGGAGATGTGAGAGATAAGAATATCATACAGAGAGGGATTGGAGAGGCAAACAAAAACACCGAGAGAGGGTGAAATAGAGAGTGAAATAAATAGAGGGGGGAGGTAGAGAGCTACACTGTATCAGAGAGGGGGATAGGACAGGCAAACGAAAAGCCAGAGGGAGGGGGAACTATAGAGTAAAATAGAGAGAGAGGGGGTAGAGAGATATACAGAATATCATAGAGAGAGAGATTAGAGAGGCAAACAAAGAGAGACAGAGAGGGGGGAAGTACAGTGTGAAATAGAGAGGGGAAGGTAGAGAGAAAAATAGAATATAGAGGGAGGGATTGGAGAGGCAAACAAAAAGACAGAGAGGGGGAACTAGGGAGGGAAATAAAGAGAGTGTGGGAGGTAGAGAGAGTAACAGAATATCATAGAGAGAGGGATTGGAGAGCCAAACAAAAGAGAGGGAGAGGGGTGGAAATAAAGAGTGAAATAAAGCGAGAGGGGGAGTTCGAGAGAAAAATACAATATCATAGAGAGGGATTGGAGAGACAAACAAAAAGACAGAGAGAGGGGGAAAAGACAGTAAAATTGAAAGATGGACAGAGGGGGAGGTAGAGAGAGAGAGAGAAACCAAATATCATAGAGAGAGGGATTGGAGAGGGAAACAAAAAGACAGAGAGGTGGGGGAACATTGAGTGAAATAAAGAGAGAG
>CAWVQA010000841.1:131489-133989 GCA_963932145.1 Acanthosepion lycidas
TATGTATGCGTGTACATACGTATGTAGGAAGTGCACACCGTTTGGATTTTCTTACTGACTCTCCTATCGGCAATTAACATCGAACTGGTTCCTTTTCTTCGTACTTACACCACTGCCCGGTCGCCTTTGGGCAGTTGGCAGTTCTTGTGTTGAAACGAAAAGACAGAGAGAGAGAGAGAGAAAGAGTGAGAGGAGGAAAGAGAGAGTGAAAGAAAAAGAAAGAGAGAGAGAGAGGGAGGCAAAGAGAGAGAAAGAGAATGTTATAGAGAGAGGGATTGGAGAGGCAAAGAAAAACTCAGAGAGAGGGGGAAATAGAGAGTAAAATAAAGAGAGGGGGGTAGAGAGAGAAACAGATTATCATAGAGAGGGGGATTGACGAGGCAAACAAAAAGACAGAGAGAGGGGGGAAAGAGAGTGAAAGAGAAAGAAAGAGAGAGAGGTGAGATAGAGAGGGAGAGAGAATATCATAGAGAGGGGTATTGGAGAGGCAAACAAAAAGACAGAGAGAGGGGTAAAGAGAGTATATTTTTGAAAGACACAAAGAGGGGGAGGTAGAGAGAAACAAGGAATAACATAGAGAGAGGGATTAGAGAGGCAAACAAAAAGACAGAGAGAGGGGGAAAGAGAGTGAAAGAGAAAGAAAGAGAGCGGTGAAGGTAGAGAGGGGGAGAGAATATCAAAGAGGGGGGTATTGGAGAGGCAAACAAAAAGACAGAGAGAGGGGGAAAGAGAGAGTATATTTGAAAGACAGAGAGGGGGAGGTAAGGAGAGAAGCAAGGAATAACATAGAGAGTGGGATTGGAGAGGCAAACTAAAAAAGAGAGAGGGGGAAAATAACAGAAAGATAGATAGAGGGGAAGTTAGAGAGAGAAATACAATATTATAGAGAGAGTGATTAGAGAGGCAAACAAAACACAGAGAGGGGGAAATAGAGAGTAAAATAAAAACGAGAGGGGGAGGTAGAGAGTGAAAGAGAATATCATAGAGAGGGAGATTGGCGAGGCAAACTAAAAGACAGAGAGAGGGGGGAAAGAGAGTGTATATTTAAAAGACAGAGAGAGGAGGAGGTAGAGAGAGTAACAAGGGATAACATAGAGAGAGGGATTGGAGAAGCAAACAAAAACGCAGAGAGGGGGAAATAGAGAGTAAAATAAAGAGAGAAAGGGAGGTAGAGAGAGAAACAGAATATCATAGAGAGACGGACTGGAGAGGCAGACAAAGACAGAGAGAGGGGGAAATAGAGTAAAACTGAAAGATAGAAAGAGGGGTGTTAGAGAAAAAAAGAATATAGACAGAGAGGGGGATTGGAGAGGCGAAGCACAAACAGAGAGAGGGGGAAATAGATGGTAAATTAAAGATAGAGGGGGTAGAGCGAGAAACGGAATATCAGAGAGAGAGGGATTGGAGAGGCAAACAAAAACACGGAGAGAGGGGGAAATAGAGAGTAAAATAGAGAGAGTGGAAGGTAGAGAGTGAAACGGAATATTATAGAGAGAGGGATTGGAGACAAAGAGAGGGGGAAAGAGAGAGTGAATCTGAAAGAATGAGAGAAGGGGAGTTAGAGAAATAGAATATCATAGAGAGAGAGTGGTGACTGGAGAGGCAAACTAAATAATGAGAGAGGGGGAAATAAAACAGAAAGATAGAGAGAGGAGGAGTTAGAGAGAGAAATAGAATATCAGAGAGAGAGGTATTGGAGAGGCAAACAAAAATACAGAGAGCGGGGGAAGAGATTGTAAAATAAAGAGAGAGGGCTCGTAGAGAGAGAGAAACGGAATATCAGAGAGAGAGGGATGGGAGAGGCAAACAAAAACACGGAGAGAGTGGGGAAATAGAGAGTCAAATAAAGAGAGAGGAAGGTAGAGAGAGGGACGGAATATTATAGAGAGAGGGATTGGAGAGGCAAACAAAGACAAAGAGAAGGGGAAATAGAGAGTAAAACTGAAAGATAGAGAGAGGGGGAGTTAGAGAGAGAAATAGAATATCATAGAGAGAGGCATTGGAGAGGCAAATAAAAATACAGAGAGAGGAGGAAATAGATGGTAAAATAAAGAGAGAGGGGGCCTAGAGAGAGAGAAACGGAATATCAGAGAGAGAGGGATTGGTGAGGCAAACAAAAACACGGAGAGAGTGGGGAAATAGAGAGTCAAATAAAGAGAGAGGTAGGTAGAGAGAGAAACGTAATATTATAGAGAGAGGGATTGGAGAGGCAAACAAAGACAAAGAGAGGGGGAAATAGAGAGTAAAACTGAAAGATAGAGAGAGGGGGAGTTAGAGAGAGAAATAGAATATCATAGAGAGAGGCATTGGAGAGGCAAATAAAAATACAGAGAGAGGGGGAAATAGATGGTAAAATAAAGAGAGAGGGGGCCTAGAGAGAGAGAAACGGAATATCAGAGAGAGAGGGATTGGAGAGGCAAACAAAAACACGGAGAGAGTGGGAAAATAGAGAGTCAAATAAAGAGAGAGGAAGGTAGAGAGAGAAACGGAATATTATAGA
>CAWVQA010000841.1:151489-161489 GCA_963932145.1 Acanthosepion lycidas
CAACACACACAGACACACATACACGCACATGCACTCACAGAGACACACTTCAGTTGTTTGTGCACTGGGGCAGGAATTCGCTGGGTAACTTTAACGCTTCAAAGACAAAAAAAAAATAAATAAATAAATAAATAAATAAATAACGCCCGTTAAGAACCAAACTTTAATCCCCCCCTCCCAGACCCCACACTCTCAAATAAGTCCATCACCTACCATCCTGGGAGGAGCAACCATCGCTTTAGGGCGCCAGATTTCAATAAGCAAGTTGCTCTGAACGGACACCTGTATATCTTTTTTTTTATTAGGCTCGTGCAAAAATAATGACGTAATAATGTCGTTTTTTGACGTATTTTTTAACGTCAAAAAACGACATTATTACGTCTTTATTTTTGCACCAACCTTATATATATATATATATATATATATATATATATACATATGAAAATGATATATATATATATATATATATATATATATATATATATATATATATATATATATATATTAGGTTGGTGCAAAAATAATGACGTAATTGTGTCGTTTTTTAACGTAATTTTTAACGTCAGAAAACGACATTATGACGTTATTGTTTTTGGACCAACCACATATATATATATATATATATATATATATATATATATATATATATATATATATATATATATGTAAGCAAATATATGGATATAGAATCCGACAGTATGAAGAAAAATATACGGGAAAAAACAAACAAAAATCCTTATATGCAATAATCCTGTTTTAATGTTAATATGTCGACGTCGGACGTTTCGGTCAATAAACCATCTTCAGGACATATTCAATATAAAATATAAAATATAAATAACATTATCAAACTTAGCATGACAAAAACGATGGACACAAGAACAAGACATATCCAAACAGATAACTAGAAGTTTTATGCGATCAGCGTTTCGTTTTAAACATGGTCACGTTGTCACCACGTTTGCGACGCTGTGAAAACGTATTCCTAAATTTGAATATTATGAAAGAAAAATGAAAGAAATTCTATTTGATCTAAAATTTATATGTACGCTTGTCGAGCCCACATATTTTAAGTCACAGTTTTTGTATGAGATTTGGTAGATGCAAGCATTGAATATGTCCTGAAGATGGTTTATTGACCGAAACGTCCGACGTCGACATATTAACATTAAAACAGCATTATTGCATATAAGGATTTTTGTTTGTTTTTTCCCGTATATTTTTCTTCATATATATATATATATATACATATTAAAATGATAAATATATATATATATATATATATATATATATATATACATATTAAAATGATAAATATATATATATATATATATATATATATATATGTATTAAGTTGATGCAAAGATGATGACGTAATTGTGTCGTTTTTTGACGTATGTTTTAACGTCAGAAAACGACATTATTACGTCATTATTTTTGCATCAACCTAATATAAGTCATTGCATTGTGTGTTTGTAATATATGTGTAAATTCAGATGATACAGATATATACCTATCCTCTTTCGTTTAATCTCTCTTTCTCTCTCTCTCTTTTTTCTCTCCTCCTCTTCCTAGGGGGCAAATTAACACGCAAGGTCAAGGTGAAATTCCAGACAGGTGAGCAGGTGACAATCAACCAGAGGTTCTTCGGCCACGACACCGAGACGAGCTTTCGGACGGACACTAATGTCACGGGTTCAGTCCCGATTATCAGCAACGGGTCGCAGATACGGATCGACGAGTATAATGAAGATTACATCCACCCTCGACACGGTGAGTATCTTTTTCAAGGGGAATGATTTTACCGTAAATTATGCCGTACAAAAACTTTTCAAGTTAGAAAAAAAAAAAAAAACCTTCTTTTTTTTTTTTTTTTTTTTTTTTTTTTTACGAGGTGGAGCCCCCCCCAAAAAAAAACGTCATTTAATACAGAATTCTATTGCAAATAAGTTTGCTATAGTAAATGCATTGGAATTTATTTTGCTATAGAATTGCATTGGAAATTAGTTTTCTATAGGAATGCATTGGAAATTATTTTACTATAGGAATGCATTGGAAATCATTTTACTATAGGAATGCATTGGAAATCATTTTACTATAGGAATGCATTGGAAATCATTTTACTAGAGAATTGCATTGGAAATCATTTTACTAGAGAATTGCATTGGAAATGATTTTACTATAGGAATGCATTGGAAATCATTTTACTAGAGAATTGCATTGGAAATCATTTTACTATAGGAATGCATTGGAAATCATTTTACTAGAAAATTGCATTGGAAATCATTTTACTATAGGAATGCATTGGAAATCATTTTACTATAGAAATGCATTGGAAATCATTTTACTATAGGAATGCATTGGAAATCATTTTACTATAGGAATGCATTGGAAATCATTTTACTAGAGAATTGCATTGGAAATCATTTTACTAGAGAATTGCATTGGAAATGATTTTACTATAGGAATGCATTGGAAATCATTTTACTAGAGAATTGCATTGGAAATCATTTCACTATAGGAATGCATTGGAAAACATTTTACTAGAAAATTGCATTGGAAATCATTTTACTATAGGAATGCATTGGAAATCATTTTACTAGAGAATTGCATTGGAAATCATTTTACTATAGGAATGCATTGGAAATCATTTTACTAGAAAATTGCATTGGAAATCATTTTACTATAGGAATGCATTGGAAATGATTTTACTATAGGAATGCATTGGAAATCATTTTACTATAGGAATACATTGGAAATCATTTTACTATAGGAATGCATTGGAAATCATTTTACTAGAGAATTGCATTGGAAATCATTTTACTAGAGAATTGCATTGGAAATGATTTTACTATAGGAATGCATTGGAAATGATTTTACTATAGGAATGCATTGGAAATCATTTTACTAGAAAATTGCATTGGAAATCATTTTACTATAGGAATGCATTGGAAATCATTTTACTATAGGAATGCATTGGAAATCATTTTACTAGAGATTTGCATTGGAAATCTTTTACTATAGGAATGCATTGGAAATGATTTTACTATAGGAATGCATTGGAAATCATTTTACTAGAAAATTGCATTGGAAATCATTTTACTATAGGAATGCATTGGAAATCATTTTACTATAGGAATGCATTGGAAATCATTTTACTAGAAAATTGCATTGGAAATCATTTTACTATAGGAATGCATTGGAAATGATTTTACTATAGGAATGCATTGGAAATCATTTTACTAGAAAATTGCATTGGAAATCATTTTACTATAGGAATGCATTGGAAATCATTTTACTATAGGAATGCATTGGAAATCATTTTACTAGAAAATTGCATTGGAAATCATTTTACTATAGGAATGCATTGGAAATCATTTTACTATAGGAATGCATTGGAAATCATTTTACTAGAAAATTGCATTGGAAATCATTTTACTATAGGAATGCATTGGAAATCATTTTACTATAGGAATGCATTGGAAATCATTTTACTAGAGAATTGCATTGGAAATCATTTTACTATAGGAATGCATTGGAAATGATTTTACTATAGGAATGCATTGGAAATCATTTTACTAGAAAATTGCATTGGAAATCATTTTACTATAGGAATGCATTGGAAATCATTTTACTATAGGAATGCATTGGAAATCATTTTACTAGAGATTTGCATTGGAAATCATTTTACTATAGGAATGCATTGGAAATCATTTTACTATAGGAATGCATTGGAAATCATTTTACTAGAAAATTGCATTGGAAATCATTTTACTAAAGGAATGCATTGGAAATCATTTTACTATAGGAATGCATTGGAAATCATTTTACTAGAGATTTGCATTGGAAATCATTTTACTAT
The DNA here is from genome assembly GCA_963932145.1 of Acanthosepion lycidas. Taxonomy (NCBI): domain Eukaryota; kingdom Metazoa; phylum Mollusca; class Cephalopoda; order Sepiida; family Sepiidae; genus Acanthosepion; species Acanthosepion lycidas. The sequence goes on from CAWVQA010000841.1 coordinate 155,352, forward strand.
AGGAATGCATTGGAAATCATTTTACTATAGGAATGCATTGGAAATCATTTTACTAGAAAATTGTATTGGAAATCATTTTTCTATAGGAATGCATTGGAAATCATTTTACTATAGGAATGCATTGGAAATCATTTTACTAGAGATTTGCATTGGAAATCATTTTACTATAGGAATGCATTGGAAATCATTTTACTATAGGAATGCATTGGAAATCATTTTACTAGAGATTTGCATTGGAAATCATTTTACTATAGAAATGAATTGGAAATCATTTTACTATAGGAAAGCATTGGAAATCATTTTCCTAGAGATTTGCATTGGAAATCATTTTACTATAGGAATTCATTGGAAATCATTTTACTATAGGAAAGCATTGGAAATCATTTTCCTAGAGATTTGCATTGGAAATCATTTTACTAGAGAATTGCATTGGAAATCATTTTACTATAGGAATGCATTGGAAATCATTTTACTATAGGAATGCATTGGAAGTCATTTTACTAGAGAATTGCATTGGAAATCATTTTACTATAGGAATGGATTGGAAATCATTTTACTAGAGAATTGCATTGGAAATCATTTTACTATAGGAATGCATTGGAAATCATTTTACTATAGGAAAGCATTGGAAATCATTTTACTAGAGATTTGCATTGGAAATCATTTTACTATAGGAAAGCATTGGAAATAATTAAACTATAGATTTGCATTGGAAAAGATTTTACTATAGGAATGCTTTCGAAATCATTTTACGATAGAATTGCATTGGAGATCATTTTACTATAGGAATGCATTGGAAATCAATTTACTGTAGGAATGCATTGGAAATCATTTTACTAGAGAATTGCATTGGAAATCATTTTACTATAGGAATGCATTGGAAATCATTTTACTAGAGAATTGCATTGGAAATCATTTTACTATTGGAATGCATTGGAAATCATTTTACTATAGGAATGCATTGGAAATCATTTTACTATAGGAATGCACTGGAAATCATTTTCCTATCGGTATGCATTGGAAATCATTTTACTATAGGAATGCATTGGAAATCATGTTCCTAGAGAATTGCATTTTAAATCATTTTCCTATAGGAATGCATTGGAAATCATTTTACTATAGGAATGCATTGGAAATCATTTTACTACAGGAATGCATCGGAAATCATTTTACTATAGGTATGCATTGGAAATCATATTACTAGAGAATTGCATTGTAAATCATTTTACTATAGGAACAAATTGGAAATCATTTTACTATAGGAATTCATTGGAAATCATTTTACTATAGGAATGCATTGGAAATCATTTTACTATAGGAATGCATTGGAAATCATTTTCCTAGAGAATTACATTGTAAATACTTTTGCTATAGGAATGCATTGGAAGTCATTTTACTATAGGAATGCATTGGAAATCATTTTACTAGAGAATAGCATTAGAAATCATTTTACTATAGGAATGCATTGGAAATCATTTTACTATAGGAATGCATTGGAAATCATTTTACTATAGGAATGCATTGGAAATCATTTTACTATAGGAATGCATAGGAAATCATTTTCCTAGAGAATTACATTGTAAATACTTTTGCTATAGGAATGCATTGGAAGTCATTTTACTATAGGAATGCATTGGAAATCATTTTACTAGAGAATAGCATTAGAAATCATTTTACTATAGGAATGCATTGGAAATCATTTTACTATAGGAATGCATTGGAAATCATTTTACTATAGGAATGCATTGGAAATCATTTTCCTAGAGAATTACATTGTAAATACTTTTGCTATAGGAATGCATTGGAAGTCATTTTACTATAGGAATGCATTGGAAATCATTTTACTAGAGAATAGCATTAGAAATCATTTTACTATAGGAATGCATTGGAAATCATTTTACTATAGGAATGCATTGGAAATCATTTTACTATAGGAATGCACTGGAAATCATTTTACTATAGGAATGCATTGGAAATCATTTTACTATAGGAATGCACTGGAAATCATTTTACTATAGGAATGCATTGGAAATCATTTTACTCTAGGAATGCATTGGAAATCATTTTACTATAGGAATGCATCGGAAATCATTTTACTATAGGAATGCATTGGAAATCATATTACTAGAGAATTGCATTGTAAATCATTTTACTATATGAATGCATTGGAAATCATTTTACTATAGGAACGAATTGGAAATCCTTTTACTAGAGAATTGCGTTGGACATCATTTTACTATAGGAATGCATAGGAAATCATTTTACTAGAGAATTGCATTGGAAATCATTTTACTATAGGAATACATTGGAAATCATTTTACTATAGGGATGCATTGGAAATCATTTTATTAGACAATTGCATTGGAAACCATTTTACTATAGGAATGCATTGGAAATCATTTTACAATAGGAATGCATAGGAAGACATTTTACTATAGGAATGCATTGGAAATCATTTTACTAGAGCATTGCATTTGAAATCATTTTACTATAGGAATGCATTGGAAATCATTTTACTATAGGAATGCATTGGAAATCATTTTAGTAGAGAATTGCATCGGAAATCATTTTACTATAAGAATGCATTGGAAATCATGTTACTACAGGAATGCATTGGAAATCATTTTACTATAAGAATGCATTGGAAATCATTTTACTACAGAATTGCATTGTAAATCATTTTGCTATAGGAATGCATTGGAAATCATTTTACTATAGGAATGCATTGGAAATCATTTTACTATAGGAATGCATTGGTAATCATTTTACTAGCGAATTGCATTGGAAATCATTTTACTATAGGAATGCATAGGAAAACATTTTACTATAGGAATGCATTGGTAATCATTTTACTAGAGAATTGCATTGGAAATGAATTTACTATAGGAATGCATTGGAAATCATTTTACTAGAGAATTGCGTTGGAAATGATTTTACTATAGGAATGCATTGGAAATGATTTTACTAGAGAATTGCATTCAAATGATTTTACTGTAGGAATGCATTCGAAATCATTTTACGAGAGAAATGCATTGGAAATCATTTTACCTGAGAATTGCATTGGAAATGTTTTTACTATAGAAATGCATTGGAAATCATTTTACTACAGAATTTGCATTGGAAATGATTTTACTATAGGAATGCATTGGAAATCATTTTACTATAGGAATACATTGGAAATCTTTTTACTAGAGAATTGCATTGGAAATAATTTTACTATAGGAATGCATTGGAAAGCATTTTATCGATAGGAATGCATTGGAAATCATTTTACTAGAGAATCCTATTGGACATGAATTTACTATAGGAATACATTGGAAATCATTTTACTATAGGAATGTATTGGAATCATTTTACTAGAGAATTGCATGGGAAATCATTTTACTGGTGGAATGCATTGGAAATCATTTTACTATTGGAATACATTGGAAAAAATTTTCTATAGGGATGCATTGGAAATAATTTTACTACAGAATTGCATTGGAAATGATTTTACTATAGGAATGTATAGGAAATCATTTTACTAGAGAATTTACATTGGTAATGATTTTACTATAGGAATGCATTGGAAATCATTTTACTATAGGAATTCATTGGGAATAATTTTACTAGAGAATTGCATTGGAAATTATTTTACTATAGGAATTCATTGGAAATCATTTTACTATAGGAATGCATTGGAAATCATTTTACTAGAGAATTTACATTGGTAATGATTTTACTATAGGAATGCATTGGAAATCATTTTACTATAGGAATTCATTGGGAATAATTTTACTAGAGAATTGCATTGGAAATTATTTTACTATAGGAATGCATTGGACATCATTTTACTAAAGAATTGCATTGGAAATAATTTTACTCTAGAAATGCATTCGAAATCATTTTACTAGAGAATTGCATTGGAAATCATTTCGCTATAGGAACGCATTGGAAATCATTTTACTGGAGAATTGCATTGGAAAGCATTTAACTATTGGAATGCATTGGAAATCGTTTTACTTGTGAATTGCATTGGCAATCATTTTACTATACGAATGCATTGGAAATCATTTTACTAGAGAATTGCATTGGAAATGGTTTTACTATAGAAAAGCATTGGAAATAATTTTACTAGAGAATTGCCTTGGAAATCATTTTACTAGAGAATTGCATTGGTAATCATTTTACTATAGGAATGCTTTCGAAATCATTTTACGATAGAACTGCATTGGAGATCATTTTACTATAGGAATGCATTGGAAATCAATTGACTCTAGGAATGTATTGGAAATCATTTTACTAGAGAATTGTATTTGAAATCATTTTACTATAGGAATGCATTGGAAATAATTTTACTATAGGAATGCTTTGGAAATCGTTTTACTATAGGAATTCATTGGAAATCATTTTACTAGATTATTGCATTGGAAATGATTTTACTATAGAAATGCATTGGAAATCATTTTACTAGAGAATTGCCTTGGAAATCATTTTACTACAGAATTGCGTTGGAAATGATTTTACTATAGGAATGCATTGGAAATCATTTTACTAGAGATTTGCATTGGAAATCATTTTACTATAGGAATGCATTGGAAATCATTTTGCTATAGGAATGCATTGGAAATCATTTTGCTATAGGAATGCATTGGAAATCATTTCACGAGAGAATTGTATTGGAAATCATTTTACTAAAGAAATGCATTGGAAATCATTTTACTAGAGAATTGAATTGGAAATCATTTTACTATAGGAATGCATTGGAAATCATTTTCCTATAGGAATGTATTGGAAATCATTTTACTATAGGAATGCATTGGAAATCATTTTACTAGAGGATTGAATTGGAAATCATTTTACTATAAGAATGCATTGGAAATCATTTTAGAATAGGAATGCATTGGAAATCATTTTACTACAGAATTGCATTTGAAATAATTTTACTTTAGGAATTCATTGGAAATTATTTTACTATATGAATGCATTGGAAATCGTTTTACTCTCGGAATTCATTGGGAATAATTTTACTATAGAATTGCATTGGAAAAGATTTTACTATAGGAATGCATTGGAAATCATTTTACTAGAGATTTGCATTAGAAATGGTTTTACTGTAGGAATGCATTGGAAATCATTTTACTAGAGAATTGCATTGGGAATCATTTTACTAGAGATTGCATTGGAAATCATTTTACTATAGGAATGCATTGAAATCATTTTACTACAAGAATGCATTGGAAATGATTTTACTATAGGAATGCATTGGAAATCATTTTATTAGAGAATTGCGTTGGAAATCATTTTACTATAGGAATGCATTGGAAATCATTTTACTAGAGAATTGAATTGGAAATCATTTTACTATAGGAATGCATTGGAAATCATTTTGCCATAGGAATGCATTGGAAATCATTTTGCTATAGGAATGCATTGGAAATCATTTTACTAGAGAATTGCATTGGAAATCATTTTACTATAGGAATGCATTGGAAATCATTTTACTAGATAATTGCATTGGAAATCATTTTACTATAGGAATGTATTGGAAATCATTTTACTATAGGAATGCTTTGGAAATCGTTTTACTATAGGAATTCATTGGAAATCATTTTACTAGAGAATTGCCTTGGAAATCATTTTACTACAGAATTGCGTTGGAAATGATTTTACTATAGGAATGCATTCGAAATCATTATACGAGAGAATTGCATTGGAAATCATTTTACTAGAGAATTGCGTTGGAAATCATTTTACTATAGGAATGCATTGGAAATCATTTTACTAGAGAATTTCTTTGCAAATCATTTTACTATAGGAATGCATGGCAAATCAATTTACTATAGGAAGGTATTGAAAATCAATTTACTTGAGAATTGCATTGGAAATGATTTTACTATAGGAATGCATTGGAAATCATTTTACTATAGGAATGCATTGGAAATCATTTTACTAGAGAATTGTATTGGAAATCATTTTACTATAGGAATGCATTGGAAATCATTTGACTATAGGAATGCATTGGAAATTATTTTACTAGAGAATTGAATTGGAAATCATTTTACTATAGGAATGCATTAGAAATCATTTTGCTATAGGAATGCATTGGAAATCATTTTACTATAGGAATGCATTGGAAATCATTTTACTAGAGAATTG
>CAWVQA010000841.1:168989-173989 GCA_963932145.1 Acanthosepion lycidas
GCGTCGGGGTTTCTTCACAAGATCAAGAGATGCGTAGGCAATGTAATTTGGCACTGATCTAGCATATATATCCTGATGTCATTCTTGGGGCCTAAGCTGGTTTTGGGAGTTGGAGACGAACTGTAGACGTGGTAACCCCCTGATAAATAGCTTGTCAAAAAATGTATTGAACAGCAAACGCCATCTTGCAAGAGTCAACCATTCGTCCTTGAAAGAGTATTTCTGCTATATATTGTCTGGAGGCCATTTTATTGGCGTCGGGGTTTCTTCACAAGATCAAGAGATGCGTAGGCAATGTAATTTGGCACTGATCTAGCATATATATCCTGATGTCATTCTTGGGGCCTAAGCTGGTTTTGGGGGTTGGAGACGAACTGTAGACGGGGTAACTCCCTGATAAATAGCTTATCGAAAAATGTATTGAACAGCAAACGCCATCTTGCAAGAGTCAACCATTTGTCCTTGAAAGAGTATTTCTGCTATATATTGTCTGGAGGCCATTTTATTGGCGTCGGGGTTTCTTCACAAGATCAAGAGACGGGTAGGCAATGTAATTTGGCACTGATCTAGCATATATATCCTGATGTCATTCTTGGGGCCTAAGCTGGTTTTGGGGGTTGGAGACGAACTGTAGACGGGGTAACTCCCTGATAAATAGCTTATCGAAAAATGTATTGAACAGCAAACGCCATCTTGCAAGAGTCAACCATTCGTCCTTGAAAGAGTATTTCTGCTATATATTGTCTGGAGGCCATTTTATTGGCGTCGGGGTTTCTTCACAAGATCAAGAGACGGGTACGCAATGTAATTTGGCACTGATCTAGCATATATATCCAGATGTCATTCTTGGAGCCTAAGCTGGTTTTGGGGGTTGGAGACGAACTGTAGACGGGGTAACTCCCTGATAAATAGCTTATCGAAAAATGTATTGAACAGCAAACGCCATCTTGCAAGAGTCAACCATTCGTCCTTGAAAGAGTATTTCTGCTATATATTGTCTGGAGGCCATTTTATTGGCGTCGGGGTTTCTTCACAAGATCAAGAGACGGGTAGGCAATGTAATTTGGCACTGATCTAGCATATATGTCCTGGTGTACTTCTTGGGGCCTAAGCTGGTTTTGGGGGTAGGAGACGAACTGTAGCCGGGGTAACTCCCTGATAAATAGCTTATCGAAAAATGTATTGAACAGCAAACGCCATCTTGCAAGAGTCAACCATTCGTCCTTGAAAGAGTATTTCTGCTATATATTGTCTGGAGGCCATTTTATTGGCGTCGGGGTTTCTTCACAAGATCAAGAGACGGGTACGCAATGTAATTTGGCACTGATCTAGCATATATATCCTGATGTCATTCTTGGGGCCTAAGCTGCTTTTGGGAGTTGGAGACGAACGGTAGACGGGGTAACCCCCTGATAAATAGCTTATCGAAAAATGTATTGAACAGCAAACGCCATCTTGCAAGAGTCAACCATTTGTCCTTGAAAGAGTATTTCTGCTATATATTGTCTGGAAGCCATTTTATTGGCGTCGGGGTTTCTTCACAAGATCAAGAGATAGGTAGGCAATGTAATTTGGCACTGATCTAGCATATATATCCTGATGTCATTCTTGGGGCCTAAGCTGGTTTTGGGAGTTGGAGACGAACTGTAGACGGGGTAACTCCCTGATAAATAGCTTGTCGCAAAATGTATTGAACAGCAAACGCCATCTTGCAAGAGTCAACCATTTGTCCTTGAAAGAGTATTTCTGCTATATATTGTCTGGAGGCCATTTTATTGGCGTCGGGGTTTCTTCACAAGATCAAGAGACGGGTAGGCAATGTAATTTGGCACTGATCTAGCATATATATCCTGATGTCATTCTTGGGGCCTAAGCTGGTTTTGGGGGTTGGAGACGAACTGTAGACGGGGTAACTCCCTGATAAATAGCTTATCGAAAAATGTATTGAACAGCAAACGCCATCTTGCAAGAGTCAACCATTCGTCCTTGAAAGAGTATTTCTGCTATATATTGTCTGGAGGCCATTTTATTGGCGTCGGGGTTTCTTCACAAGATCAAGAGACGGGTACGCAATGTAATTTGGCACTGATCTAGCATATATATCCAGATGTCATTCTTGGAGCCTAAGCTGGTTTTGGGGGTTGGAGACGAACTGTAGACGGGGTAACTCCCTGATAAATAGCTTATCGAAAAATGTATTGAACAGCAAACGCCATCTTGCAAGAGTCAACCATTCGTCCTTGAAAGAGTATTTCTGCTATATATTGTCTGGAGGCCATTTTATTGGCGTCGGGGTTTCTTCACAAGATCAAGAGACGGGTAGGCAATGTAATTTGGCACTGATCTAGCATATATGTCCTGGTGTACTTCTTGGGGCCTAAGCTGGTTTTGGGGGTAGGAGACGAACTGTAGCCGGGGTAACTCCCTGATAAATAGCTTATCGAAAAATGTATTGAACAGCAAACGCCATCTTGCAAGAGTCAACCATTCGTCCTTGAAAGAGTATTTCTGCTATATATTGTCTGGAGGCCATTTTATTGGCGTCGGGGTTTCTTCACAAGATCAAGAGACGGGTACGCAATGTAATTTGGCACTGATCTAGCATATATATCCTGATGTCATTCTTGGGGCCTAAGCTGCTTTTGGGAGTTGGAGACGAACGGTAGACGGGGTAACCCCCTGATAAATAGCTTATCGAAAAATGTATTGAACAGCAAACGCCATCTTGCAAGAGTCAACCATTTGTCCTTGAAAGAGTATTTCTGCTATATATTGTCTGGAAGCCATTTTATTGGCGTCGGGGTTTCTTCACAAGATCAAGAGATAGGTAGGCAATGTAATTTGGCACTGATCTAGCATATATATCCTGATGTCATTCTTGGGGCCTAAGCTGGTTTTGGGAGTTGGAGACGAACTGTAGACGGGGTAACTCCCTGATAAATAGCTTGTCGCAAAATGTATTGAACAGCAAACGCCATCTTGCAAGAGTCAACCATTCGTCCTTGAAAGAGTATTTCTGCTATATATTGTCTGGAGGCCATTTTATTGGCGTCGGGGTTTCTTCACAAGATCAAGAGATGCGTAGGCAATGTAATTTGGCACTGATCTAGCATATATATCCTGATGTCATTCTTGGGGCCTAAGCTGGTTTTGGGGGTTGGAGACGAACTGTAGCCGGGGTAACTCCCTGATAAATAGCTTATCGAAAAATGTATTGAACAGCAAACGCCATCTTGCAAGAGTCAACCATTCGTCCTTGAAAGAGTATTTCTGCTATATATTGTCTGGAGGCCATTTTATTGGCGTCGGGGTTTCTTCACAAGATCAAGAGACGGGTAGGCAATGTAATTTGGCACTGATCTAGCATATATATCCTGATGTCATTCTTGAGGCCTAAGCTGGTTTTGGGGGTTGGAGACGAACTGTAGCCGGGGTAACTCCCTGATAAATAGCTTATCGAAAAATGTATTGAACAGCAAACGCCATCTTGCAAGAGTCAACCATTCGTCCTTGAAAGAGTATTTCTGCTATATATTGTCTGGAGGCCATTTTATTGGCGTCGGGGTTTCTTCACAAGATCAAGAGATGGGTAGGCAATGTAATTTGGCACTGATCTAGCATATATATCCTGATGTCATTCTTGGGGCCTAAGCTGGTTTTGCGGGTAGGAGACGAACGGTAGACGGGGTAACTCCCTGATAAATAGCTTATCGAAAAATGTATTGAACAGCAAACGCCATCTTGCAAGAGTCAACCATTCGTCCTTGAAAGAGTATTTCTGCTATATATTGTCTGTAGGCCATTTTATTGGCGTCGGGGTTTCTTCACAAGATCAAGAGATGCGTAGGCAATGTAATTTGGCATTGATCTAGCATATATATCCTGATGTCATTCTTGGGGCCTAAGCTGGTTTTGAAGGTAGGAGACGAACTGTAGCCGGGGTAACCCCCTGATAAATAGCTTATCGAAAAATGTATTGAACAGCAAACGCCATCTTGCAAGAGTCAACCATTCGTCCTTGAAAGAGTATTTCTGCTATATATTGTCTGGAGGCCATTTTATTGGCGTCGGGGTTTCTTCACAAGATCAAGAGATGGGTAGGCAATGTAATTTGGCACTGATCTAGCATATATATCCTGATGTCATTCTTGGGGCCTAAGCTGGTTTTGCGGGTAGGAGACGAACGGTAGACGGGGTAACTCCCTGATAAATAGCTTGTCGAAAAATGTATTTAACAGCAAACGCAACCTTGCAAGAGTCAACCTTTTCGTCCTTGAAAGAGTATTTCTGCTATATATTGTCTGGAGGCCATTTTATTGGCGTCGGGGTTTCTTCACAAGATCAAGAGACGGGTAGGCAATGTAATTTGGCACTGATCTAGCATATATATCCTGATGTCATTCTTGGGGCCTAAGCTGGTTTTGGGGGTTGGAGACGAACGGTAGCCGGGGTAACCCCCTGATAAATAGCTTATCGAAAAATGTATTGAACAGCAAACGCCATCTTGCAAGAGTCAACCATTCGTCCTTGAAAGAGTATTTCTGCTATATATTGTCTGGAGGCCATTTTATTGGCGTCGGGGTTTCTTCACAAGATCAAGAGATGCGTAGGCAATGTAATTTGGCACTGATCTAGCATATATATCCTGATGTCATTCTTGGGGCCTAAGCTGGTTTTGGGGGTTGGAGACGAACTGTAGCCGGGGTAACTCCCTGATAAATAGCTTATCGAAAAATGTATTGAACAGCAAACGCCATCTTGCAAGAGTCAACCATTTGTCCTTGAAAGAGTATTTCTGCTATATATTGTCTGGAGGCCATTTTATTGGCGTCGGGGTTTCTTCACAAGATCAAGAGATGCGTAGGCAATGTAATTTGGCACTGATATAGCATATATATCCTGATGTCATTCTTGGGGCCTAAGCTGGTTTTGGGGGTTGGAGACGAACTGTAGCCGGGGTAACTCCCTGATAAATAGCTTGTCAAAAAATGTATTGAACA
>CAWVQA010000841.1:188989-221489 GCA_963932145.1 Acanthosepion lycidas
ATCCGTGCTGTTTCTTCTGGCGTTCTTTTCTAGCTTTTTTTTTTTCTAGCATCTTGCATTTTTTATTATTATTATTTTTCCACCATTTTTCTATCATTCTGTTTTTTTTTTTTTTTTCACCTTTTGTACTGTTTTTCTAGCATTTTGTTTTAATGGCTTTTTTCTAGATTTATTTTCTTGGTTTTTAGTACTTTTTTTTTCCGGCTTTTTTTCTAACCTTTTTCTAGCATTTTGTATTTTTAGATGTTTTTTTTTCTAGCATTTATATAATTTTTTCTTGTTTTTTTTTTTTTTACTAACATTTTTTCTTTCGTTTTTACTATTGGGTTGGTGCAAAAATATTGACCTAATAATGTTGTTTTTTGACGTAATTGTTTTACGTCAAAAAACGACATTATTACGTCATTATTTTTGCACCAACCTAATACGTTTTTTTCTATCAGTTTTATTTCTAGATTTTAATTCATAGATATTTTTCCGGAATGTTTTTTAGTTTTTTCTAGCATTTTGAATTATTTCTAGATTTTTACTAGCTTATTTTTTTTTTTTTTTTTTTTCATATAACTTTTTTGCTATTTTTTTTTTTCTGGCTTTTTATATTTTCCTAGCATTTTTACTAGCTTTTTTTCTTGCCTTTCATTTTTTTGGCTCACTTTTCTAGAATTTTCATACTTGTGGATTTTTTCTGGCTTTTCCTTCCAAACTTCAAATGAAGTTTTGACTAATTTAATATTTTTTTTTTCTAGCTTTTTTTACTAGCTGTATTTCTCGCATTTTTTATCACCATTTTTCACCAGTATTTGATGTTAATATCTTTATATAGTGGTTTTCAAGCCGCATTCTTGCTTATATATATATACTTATATATATATATATATATATATATATATATATATATATATATATATAAGCAAATATATGGATATAGATCCGACTGTATGAAGAAAAATATACAGAAAAAACAAACAAAAATCCTTATATGCAATTATGCTGTTTTAATGTTAATATATATTTTGTCTTTTCCTTATCTATCTATCTATCTATCTATATATATATATATATATATATATATATATATATATATATATATATATATATATATATATATGTATGAATATATATGTATTACTGTCTGTTCATTAACTATCTATCTGTTTATATATATATATATATATATATATATATATATACAGACACAGATACATAGATAGATAATGAGCAGACAGGAATATATATATATATATATATATATATATATATATATATTACAGTGTGTTTACTGTCTATCGATATAGATATTCCTATCTGTTCATTAGATATCTGTCTGTCTATCAATACACACACACACACACATATATATATATATTTATTATAAATTAACTGATTTAATATGTTTTTCTTCGCTACACAGTTATAACCATGTTTCAAAAATGGAAGCTATAACGTGCAAGTTTAATTTTATAAGTAACTTTTAAAAATAGAAGCTAAATGCTTCAAATTTAATATATATATATATATATATACATAATGTCATCCACAGACAGACTGTTTCGCTGTATCACAGCTCACCAGTGCGGCTAGAAATCCGGTTGCCTCTAGCTAGGATCGAAACCCAACTGAATTGGTATCAGGCGGATATTCTACCACTAAGCTGTCGGCGCACAGTTGGGATGAAGGTGGATCTTTGGCGTATTTATTTTAGGAAACACGCCCAGTGACCGCCAGTGACTCAATTCGGCTTGCGAAGAGTCTCGCTATATAGCTATAATAGTCACTGTTTACAAACCCATACCCCAGCCCGAGAGTGCTCAACTGGAATTAATTCAGGAGCTAATATATATATTTGTATATATGTATGTATTTGTATATTCCTAACTATCTATCTATATATATATATATATATATATATATATATATATATATTCCTCTCTGTTCATTATCTATCTCTCACTCCCCCCTCTCTCTCTCTCTCTCTCCCTATATATATATATATATATATATATATATATATATATATATATAAATGGATTAAGTCTATCCGTTGTTTAATATACTTTTTAATATTAAATAAATTATTACATATATAATAAATCTATCATATATACTGAATATATATATATATATATACATATCATATACATATGTAAATGTACATACATACATACATATATATATATATATATATATATATATATATACATATATATATATATATGTTCAAATATATATATATATATATATATATATATATATGTATGTTCAAATATATGGATATAGATCCGACAGCATGAAGAAAAATATACGAAAACACAAACAAAAATCCTGATATGCAATTATGCTGTTTTAATGTTAATATAATGTCAACGTCGGACGTTTCGGTCTAATAAACCATCTTCAGGAAATATTCATAAAATATAATTAGCATTATCACTTTTCGAGCGAGATTAATGCTCGACAAGCGTACATATAAATTTTAGATCAAAACAGAATTCTTTTCATTTTTCATTTTTCATTGAAAATACTCAAATTTTGGGAATACATTTTCAGAGCGTCGCCCACGTGACGACAACGTGACCATGTTTAAACGGAACGCTGATCATCTAAAACTTTCAGTTATCTGTTTGGATAAGTCTTGTTCTTATGCCCATCGTCTTTGTCGTGTTGAATTGATAATGCTAATTATATTTTATGAATATGTCCTGAAGATGGTTTATTAGACCGAAACGTCCGACGTTGACATCTTATTAACATTAAAATAGCATAATTGCATATAAGGATTTTTGTATGTTTTTCAGTATATTTTTCTTCATATATATATATATATATATATATATATATATATATATATATATATATATATATAATATTATAAGTTAATAGACTTAAAATATGGTTTTTCGCTACACAGTTCCAACCATGTTTCAAAAATGGAAGCTAAAAGGCCCGAATTTAATTTTGAAAATTCGCTTGAGGATGAAATGGAACTAATGTCTTTAATTTAATTACAAAATTAAATTCGGGGCTTTTAGCTTCCATTTTTGAAACATGGTTGGAACTGTGTAGCGAAAAACCATATTTTAAGTTTATTAACTTATAATATTAATGCTCTGTAAATTTCCATTGAGCACTATTTTGTAAAAATAAAAATATCTATAAGAACACCGCATTATATATCTTACTGTTCTTTCTTTTTATTAATATACATATATATATATATATATATATATATATATATATATATATATATGTATACATATATATATTGTTTAATATATTTTTTAATATTAAATAAATTATTACATATATAATAAATCTATTAACATATAAACAGAATATATATATATATATATATATATATATATATATATATATATACATATCATATACATATATAAATGTACATACTTATATACATATATATATATATATATATATATATATATATGAACATTCTCAGCAGCCTTCTGTAGAATTATATTGCTCTTGCTTTCTGTCTCGTCTATTTCTATTTGAATCTGATCAGGGTAATAAAGCCCCTACGACGCGAGGACGTTTCAGCCGCTTCCTGTGTCCTTCTTCATCTTTCAGGAGGTCGTACTAATAACCTTTTCGCTGCTCACATAATCGGCCAGCACTCTACCCAGCTTCGTCAGCTTATGTGTGAGTTTGGCTCGGTGATCGAAACCAAAAAACGATCTTTTAATCGGCCGATCTTTTCGGCGTCCTGCTTACAGAACCACGTTTCAGCCGCCTCGAGTGTCTTCTTCAGCTTTCAGGGTTTTTTTTGTTTTTTTTTGTTTTGTTTTTTTTTTGTTTTTTTCGTACTAATATCGTTGGTTAATTAACCGGTTCACGGTATCCGCAGTATCCATCTGAAGAAGTCTATTTACTCTTCCAGGACACAGAAACGTCTGCGGCGACAAGGTGTGCGACCGGTACGCGCGTTGTGTCTATAATGTAGACATCAAGGGTCCAGCTTGCGAATGCAACCCGGGCTACAGAGGAGACGGTGTGACCTGCGAGGTGATTGGTAAGTACCGTCGATTCGGTCGTACTAAACGTTCGGAGCCTTCGGTGTTGCGGGGCAACAGCGGGAACTTCTTCAGTAAATTTTTAGAGTAAAAATGACTAACAATAGATTTTTATAGTAAAAATGACCAACAACAGATTTTTATAGTAGAAAAGACTAATACATTTTTAAAGTAAAAATGACTACCAATAAATTTTTATAGTAAAAATTGACTAATTTATTTTTATAGTAAAAATGACTAACAATAGATTTTTATAGTAAAAATGACTAACAACAGATTTTTATAGTAAAAAAACTAATACATTTTTATAGTAAAAATGACTACCAACACATTTTATAGTAAAAATGACTCATACATTTTTATAGTAAAAATGACTACCAATACATTTTATAGTAAAAATGACTAATACATTTTTATCGTAAAAATGACTAACAATAGATTTTTATAGTAAAAATGACTAACAATAGATTTTTATAGTAAAAAAGACTAATAGATTTTTATAGTAAAAAAGTCTAATAGATTTTTATTAGGAAAAATGAATAATCGAATTTTAGTAAAAAGACCAATAGATGTTTTTAATAAAAAAGACTAATAGATTTTTATAGTAAAAATGACCAACAACAGATTTTTATAGTAAAAAAGACTAATACATTTTTAAAGTAAAAATGACTACCAATAAATTTTTATAGTAAAAATGACTACCAATAAATTTTTATAGTAAAAATTGACTAATATATTTTTATAGTAAAAATGACTAACAATAGATTTTTATAGTAAAAATGACTAACAACAGATTTTTATAGTAAAAAAGACTAATAGATTTTTATAGTAAAAATGACTAACAGATTTGTATAGTAAAAAAACTAATACATTTATATCGTAAAAATGACTACCAATACATTTTATAGTAAAAATGACTAATACATTTTTATCGTAAAAATGACTAACAATAGATTTTTATAGTAAAAATGACTAACAATAGATTTTTATAGTAAAAAAGTCTAATAGATTTTTTTAGTAAAAAAGACCAATAGATTTTTATAGTAAAAATGACTAACAACAGATTTTTATAGTAAAAAAGACTAATAGATTTTTATAGTAAAAATGACTAACAATAGATTTTTATAGTAATAATGACTAATATATTGTTGTAATAAAAATGACTAACAATAGATTTTCATAGTAAAAATGACTAACAATAGATTTTTATAGTAAAAAAGACTAATAGATTTTTATAGTAAAAAAGTCTAATAGATTTTTTTAGTAAAAAAGACCAATAGATTTTTATAGTAAAAATGACTAACAACAGATTTTTATAGTAAAAAAGACTAATAGATTTTTATAGTAAAAATGACTAACAATAGATTTTTATAGTAATAATGACTAATATATTGTTGTAATAAAAATGACTAACAATAGATTTTCATAGTAAAAATGACTAACAATAGATTTTTATAGTAAAAAAGACTAATAGATTTTTATAGTAAAAAAGTTTAATAGATTTTTTTAGTAAAAAAGACCAATAGATTTTTATAGTAAAAATGACTAACAATAGATTTTTATAGTAAAAAAGACTAATAGATTTTTATAGTAAAAAAGTCTAATAGATTTTTTTAGTAAAAAAGACCAATAGATTTTTATAGTAAAAATGACTAACAATAGATTTTTATAGTAAAAAAGTTTAATAGATTTTTTTAGTAAAAAAGACCAATAGATTTTTATAGTAAAAATGACTAACAATAGATTTTTATAGTAAAAAAGACTAATAGATTTTTATAGTAAAAAAGTCTAATAGATTTTTTTAGTAAAAAAGACCAATAGATTTTTATAGTAAAAATGACTAACAATAGATTTTTATAGTAAAAAAGACTAATAGATTTTTATAGTAAAAAAGTTTAATAGATTTTTTTAGTAAAAAAGACCAATAGATTTTTATAGTAAAAATGACTAACAATAGATTTTTATAGTAAAAAAGACTAATAGATTTTTATAGTAAAAAAGTTTAATAGATTTTTTTAGTAGAAAAGACCAATAGATTTTTATAGTAAAAATGACTAACAATAGATTTTTATAGTAAAAAAGACTAATAGATTTTTATAGTAAAAAAGTTTAATAGATTTTTTTAGTAAAAAAGACCAATAGATTTTTATAGTAAAAATGACTAACAATAGATTTTTATAGTAAAAAAGACTAATAGATTTTTATAGTAAAAAAGTCTAATAGATTTTTTTAGTAAAAAAGACCAATAGATTTTTATAGTAAAAATGACTAACAATAGATTTTTATAGTAAAAATGACTAACAACAGATTTTTATAGTAAAAAAGACTAATAGATTTTTATAGTAAAAATGACTAACAGATTTTTATAGTAAAAAAACTAATACATTTATATCGTAAAAATGACTACCAATACATTTTATAGTAAAAATGACTAATACATTTTTATCGTAAAAATGACTAACAATAGATTTTTATAGTAAAAATGACTAAAAATAGATTTTTATAGTAAAAAAGACTAATAGATTTTTATAGTAAAAAAGTTTAATAGATTTTTTTAGTAAAAAAGACCAATAGATTTTTATAGTAAAAATGACTAATAACAGATTTTTATAGTAAAAAAGACTAATAGATTTTTATAGTTAAAATGACTAACAATAGATTTTTATAGTAATAATGACTAATATATTGTTGTAATAAAAATGACTAACAATAGATTTTCATAGTAAAAATGACTAACAATAGATTTTTATAGTAAAAAAGACTAATAGATTTTTATAGTAAAAAAGTTTAATAGATTTTTTTAGTAAAGAAGACCAATAGATTTTTATAGTAAAAATGACTAACAACAGATTTTTATAGTAAAAAAGACTAATAGATTTTTATAGTAAAAATGACTAACAATAGATTTTTATAGTAATAATGACTAATATATTGTTGTAATAAAAATGACTAACAATAGATTTTCATAGTAAAAATGACTAACAATAGATTTTTATAGTAAAAAAGACTAATAGATTTTTATAGTAAAAAAGTCTAATAGATTTTTTTAGTAAAAAAGACCAATAGATTTTTATAGTAAAAATGACTAACAACAGATTTTTATAGTAAAAAAGACTAATAGATTTTTATAGTAAAAATGACTAACAATAGATTTTTATAGTAATAATGACTAATATATTGTTGTAATAAAAATGACTAACAATAGATTTTCATAGTAAAAATGACTAACAATAGATTTTTATAGTAAAAAAGACTAATAGATTTTTATAGTAAAAAAGTCTAATAGATTTTTTTAGTAAAAAAGACCAATAGATTTTTATAGTAAAAATGACTAACAACAGATTTTTATAGTAAAAAAGACTAATAGATTTTTATAGTAAAAATGACTAACAATAGATTTTTATAGTAATAATGACTAATATATTGTTGTAATAAAAATGACTAACAATAGATTTTCATAGTAAAAATGACTAACAATAGATTTTTATAGTAAAAAAGTCTAATAGATTTTTATAGTAAAAAAGTCTAATAGATTTTTTTAGTAAAAAAGACCAATAGATTTTTATAGTAAAAATGACTAAGAACAGATTTTTATAGTAAAAAAGACTAATAGATTTTTATAGTAAAAATGACTAACAATAGATTTTTATAGTAATAATGACTAATATATTGTTGTAATAAAAATGACTAACAATAGATTTTCATAGTAAAAATGACTAACAATAGATTTTTATAGTAAAAAAGACTAATAGATTTTTATAGTAAAAAAGTTTAATAGATTTTTTTAGTAAAAAAGACCAATAGATTTTTATAGTAAAAATGAATGATAGACTTTTATAGTAAATATGACTAAAAATAGATTTTTATAGGAAAAATGAATAATCGAATTTTAGTAAAAAGACCAATAGATTTTTATAGTAAAATGACTAATAGATGTTTTTAATAAAAAAGACTAATAGATTTTTATAGTAAAAATGACCAACAACAGATTTTTATAGTAAAAAAGACTAATACATTTTTAAAGTAAAAATGACTACCAATAAATTTTTATAGTAAAAATGACTACTAATAGATTTTTATAGTAAAAATGACTAATATATTTTTATAGTAAAAATGACTAACAATAGATTTTTATAGTAAAAATGACCAACAACAGATTTTTATAGTAAAAAAGACTAATACATTTTTATAGTAAAAATGACTACCAATACATTTTATAGTAAAAATGACTAATACATTTTTATCGTAAAAATGACTAACAATAGATTTTTATAGTAAAAATGACTAACAATAGATTTTTATAGTAAAAAAGACTAATAGATTTTTATAGTAAAAAAAGTCTAATAGATTTTTTTAGTAAAAAAGACCAATAGATTTTTATAGTAAAAATGACTAACAACAGATTTTTATAGTAAAAAAGACTAATAGATTTTTATAGTAAAAATGACTAACAATAGATTTTTATAGTAATAATGACTAATATATTGTTGTAATAAAAATGACTAACAATAGATTTTCATAGTAAAAATGACTAACAATAGATTTTTATAGTAAAAAAGACTAATAGATTTTTATAGTAAAAAAGTCTAATAGATTTTTTTAGTAAAAAAGACCAATAGATTTTTATAGTAAAAATGACTAACAATAGATTTTTATAGTAAAAAAGACTAATAGATTTTTATAGTAAAAAAGTCTAATAGATTTTTTTAGTAAAAAAGACCAATAGATTTTTATAGTAAAAATGACTAACAATAAATTTTTATAGTAAAAATGACTGATAGATTTTTATATTAAAAAAGATTAATACATTTTTTTAGTAAAAAAGACAAATAGATTTTTATCGAAAAAATGACTACCAATAAATTTTTGTAGTAAAAAAAACTAATATATTTTTATAGTAAATATGACTAAAAATAGATTTTTATAGCAAAAATGAATAATCGAATTTTAGTAAAAAGACCAATAGATTTTTATAGTAAAATGACTAATAGATGTTTTTAATAAAAAAGACTAATAGATTTTTATAGTAAAAATGACCAACAACAGATTTTTATAGTAAAAAAGACTAATACATTTTTAAAGTAAAAATGACTACCAATAAATTTTTATAGTAAAAATGACTACCAATAAATTTTTATAGTAAAAATTGACTAATATATTTTTATAGTAAAAATGACTAACAATAGATTTTTATAGTAAAAATGACTAACAACAGATTTTTATAGTAAAAAAGACTAATAGATTTTTATAGTAAAAATGACTAACAGATTTGTATAGTAAAAAAACTAATACATTTATATCGTAAAAATGACTACCAATACATTTTATAGTAAAAAAGACTAATACATTTTTATCGTAAAAATGACTAACAATAGATTTTTATAGTAAAAATGACTAACAATAGATTTTTATAGTAAAAAAGTCTAATAGATTTTTTTAGTAAAGAAGACCAATAGATTTTTATAGTAAAAATGACTAACAACAGATTTTTATAGTAAAAAAGACTAATAGATTTTTATAGTAAAAATGACTAACAATAGATTTTTATAGTAATAATGACTAATATATTGTTGTAATAAAAATGACTAACAATAGATTTTCATAGTAAAAATGACTAACAATAGATTTTTATAGTAAAAAAGACTAATAGATTTTTATAGTAAAAAAGTTTAATAGATTTTTTTAGTAAAAAAGACCAATAGATTTTTATAGTAAAAATGACTAACAATAGATTTTTATAGTAAAAATGACTACCAATAAATTTTTATAGTAAAAATTGACTAATATATTTTTATAGTAAAAATGACTAACAATAGATTTTTATAGTAAAAATGACTAACAACAGATTTTTATAGTGAAAATGACTATAATATTTTTATAGTATATATGACTAACAATTGATTTTTATAGTAAAAATGGCTGATAGATTTTTATAGTAAAAAAGACTAATAGTTTTTACAGAAAAATGACTCACAACAGATTTTTATAGTAAAAATACTAATACATTTTTAGAGTAAAAATGACTACCAATGCATTTTATAGTAAAAATGACTAATACATTTTTATAGTAAAAATGACTAACGATAGATTTTTATAGTAAAAAAGACCAATAGATTTTTTTAGTAAAAAAGACCAATAGATTTTTATAGTAAAAATGACTAACAATTGATTTTTATAGTAAAAAAGACCAATAGATTTTTATAGTAAAAATGACTAACAATAAATTTTTATAGTAAAAATGACTGATAGATTTTTTTAGTAAAAAAGACCAATAGATTTTTATAGTAAAAATGACTAACAATTGATTTTTATAGTAAAAATGTCTGATAGATTTTTATAGTAAAAAAGACCAATAGATTTTTTTAGTAAAAAAGACCAATAGATTTTTATAGTAAAAATGACTAACAATAGATTTTTATAGTAAAAATGACTGATAGATTTTTATAGTAACAAACACTAATAGATTTTTTTAGTAAAAAAGACCAATAGATTTTTATAGTAAAAATGACTAACAATTGATTTTTATAGTAAAAATGTCTGATAGATTTTTATAGTAAAAATGACTGATAGATTTTTTAGTAAAAAAGACTAATAGATTTTTATCGTGAAAATGAATAACAATTGATTTTTATAGTAAAAATGACTAATAGTTTTTTATAGTAAAAAAGACCCATAGATTTTTTTAGTAAAAAAGACCAATAGATTTTTATAGTAAAAATGACTAACAATTTTTATAGTAAAAATGACTTATAGATTTTTATAGTAAAAAATGACTGATAGATTTTTATAGTAAAAAAGACTAATAGATTTTTATCGTGAAAATGACTAACAATAGATTTTTATAGTAAAAATGACTAACAATTGATTTTTATAGTAAAAATGACTAACAATACATTTTTATAGTGAAATTACTAATACATTTTTATTGTAAAATCACTGACAATGCATATATATATTAAATTATTTCTGTTGTAAACCTATCTACAAAACATTTTATGGTAAATTGATTTTATTGCTAAAAGACCTAATTTATATAAATTGACCAATAATAAATATCTATCTTCATATCACCAAATAAATGACCAACGATTTATTTTGATCGAAAATAGAGCTAGAAATTATTTTGTACTAAAATGACAAATTTTTATAGTTAAAATGACCAATAATATAATTCTTTAGTAAACAAACCTAAAATATGTTTTTATAGTAAAATAACCTTTAATACTTATTTGAAATGAAATGACCATAAATATATTTTCTTACTAAAGTGACCGACAATATTTATTTATACCAAAATTACCAACAATGATTTTCTATAAAAAAATTGACCAACCAAATATTTTTATAGTAAATTGACCAAACATTTTTTTTCTGTAGTAAAACCAACGAAAATACCATTTTGTATTAAACTGACCGAAAATATTTTATATCAATATTACTTTTTTTAAGGTTAAATGACCCACGAATAATTTTATGGTTAAATGACCAACAATATATTTTAATGGTTAAATAACCCACAATATATTTTTAAGGTTAAATGACCCACAATATATATTTTTATGGATGAATGACCCACAATATATATTTTTATAGTTAAATGACCAACAATATATTTTTATGGTTAAATGACCAACAATATATTTTTATGGTTAAATGACCCAAAATATATTTTTATGGTTAAATGACCAACAATATATTTTTACGGTTAAATGACCCACAATATATTTTTATGGTTAAATGACCCAAAATATATTTTTATGGTTAAATGACCAACAATATATTTTTACGGTTAAATGACCCACAATATATTTTTATGGTTAAATGACCGACAATATATTTTTATGTTTAAATGACCGAAAATATATATTTATGGTTAAATGACCCACAATATATTTTTATAGTTAAATGACCGACAATATATTTTTATGGTTAAATGACCAGCAATATATTTTTATGGTTAAATGACCACAATATATTTTTATAGTTAAATGACCAACAATATATTTTTATAGTTAAACGACCGACAATATATTTTTATGGTTAAATTACCGACAATATATTTTTATGGTTAAACGACCGACAATATATTTTTATAGTTAAACGACCAACAATATATTTTTATGGTTAAATGACCAACAATATATTTTTATGGTTAAATGACCCAAAATATATTTTTATGGTTAAATGACCAACAATATATTTTTACGGTTAAATGACCCACAATATATTTTTATGGTTAAATGACCCAAAATATATTTTTATGGTTAAATGACCAACAATATATTTTTACGGTTAAATGACCCACAATATATTTTTATGGTTAAATGACCAGCAATATATTTTATGGTTAAATGACCCAAAATATATTTTTATGGATAACTGACCAACAATATATATTTTATGGTTAAATGGCCCAAAATATATTTTTATGGTTAAATGAACCACACTATATTTTTATGGTTAAATGACCCACAATATATATTCTATGTTTAAGTAACCCAAAATATATTTTTATGGATAAATAACCCACAATATATTTTTAAGGTTAAATGACCCACAATATATATTTTACGGTTAAATGACCCAAAATATATTTTTATGGATAAATGACCCACAATATATATTTTTATAGTTAAATGACCCACAATATATTTTTATGGTTAAATGACCACAATATATTTTTATGGTTAAATGACCAACAATATATATTTTATGGTTAAATGACCCAAAATATATTTTTATGGATAAATGACCCACAATATATTTTTATGGATAAGTAACCCACAATATATATTTTATGGTTAAATGACCCACAATATATTTTTATGGTTAAATGACCGACAATATATTTTTATGTTTAAATGACCGAAAATATATATTTATGGTTAAATGACCCACAATATATTTTTATAGTTAAATGACCGACAATATATTTTTATGGTTAAATGACCAGCAATATATTTTTATGGTTAAATGACCACAATATATTTTTATAGTTAAATGACCAACAATATATTTTTATAGTTAAACGACCGACAATATATTTTTATGGTTAAATGACCGACAATATATTTTTATAGTTAAACGACCGACAATATATTTTTATGGTTAAATGACCAGCAATATATTTTTATGGTTAAATGACCACAATATATTTTTATGGTTATATGACCAACAATATATTTTTATGGTTAAATGACCAACAATATATTTTTATGGATAACTGACCAACAATATATATTTTATGGTTAAATTAACCAACAATATATTTTTATGGTAAAATAACCCACAATATATTTTTATGGTTAAATGACCCAAAAAATATTTTTATAGTTAAACGACCGACAATATATTTTTATGGTTATTTAACCATGGAAATATATTGTTGGTCATTTTACTTACATTTAAAAAAAAATTTATTTCATTTTACTATAGTAGTTGAACTGTAAATTATTTCAATATAGAAATGCTTTGCAAATCGTTTTACTGCAACAATGCATTGGAAGTCATTTTACTGTAGAACAGCATTGAAGTTATTTTACTATAGGATTAGTTTGCAACCATTATTATATAGGAATACATTGGAAATCGTTATCCGAAAAAGTTATATCATTTAACTATAGATTTTAATTAGGAAACTACTTTAATATAGAAATGCATTGGAAATCATTTTACTATAGGAATACATTGGAAATCATTTTACAATAGGAATGCAATAGAGATTAGTTTAGTATAGGAATGCATTGGAAATCATTTTACTATAGACATGCAAGGAAACTCATTTTCCTATAGGAATGCATTGGAAATCATTTTACTATAGAAGTACATTGGACATCATTTTACTAGAGGATTACACTGGACATCATTTTACTATAGAATTGCATTGGGAATCATTTTACTAAAGGAATGTATTGGAAATCATTTTACTATAGGAATGCACTGGAAATCATTTTACTATAGAAGTACATTGGACATCATTTTACTAGAGGATTACACAGGTCATAATTTTACTATAGAATTGCATTGGAAATCATTTTACTATAGGAATGCATTGGAAATCATTTTACTATAGGAATGTATTGGAAATCATTTTACTAAAGGAATGCATTGGAAATAATTTTACTAGAGGATTGCATTGGAAATCATTTTACTATAGGAATGCATTGGAAATCATTTTACTATAGGAATGCATAGGAAATCATTTTACTATAGTATGCATTGGAAATCATTTTTATTATAGTATTTCATTTCAAATCATTTTTAGTATAGAAATTAAATTGGAAATCATTTTACTATAGGAATGCATTGGAAATCATTTTACTATAGGAATGCATTGGAAATCATTTTACTATAGAATTACATTGGAAATCATTTTACTATAGGAATGCATTGGAAATCATTTTACTATAGGAATGCATTGGAAATTATTTTACTATAGGAATGAATTGGAAATCATTTTACTATAGGAATGCATTGGAAATCATTTTACTATAGGATTGCATTGGAAATCATTTTATTAGAGAATTGCATTGGAAATCATTTTACTATAGGAATGCATTGGAAATCATTTTACTATAGGAATGCATTGGAAATTATTTTACTATAGGAATGAATTGGAAATCATTTTACTATAGGAATGCATTGGAAATCATTTTACTATAGGATTGCATTGGAAATCATTTTACTAGAGAATTGCATTGGAAATCATTTTACTATAGGAATGCATTGGAAATCATTTTACTATAGGAAAGCATTGGAAATCATTTTACTATAGAATTGCATTGGAAATCATTTTACTATAGGAATGCATTGGAAATTATTTTACTATAGGAATGCATTGGAAATCATTTTACTAGAGAATTGCATTGGAAATCATTTTACTATAGGAATGCATTGGAAATCATTTTACTATAGGAATGCATTGGAAATCATTTTACTAGAGAATTGCATTGGAAATCAATTTACTATAGGAATGCATTGGAAATCATTTTACTAGAGAATTACATTGGAAATCATTTTACTATAGGAATACATTGGAAATTATTTTACTATAGGAATGCATTGGAAATCATTTTACTAGAGAATTACATCGGAAATCATTTTACGAAAGGAATGCATTAGAAATCATTTTACTATAGGAATGCATTGGAAATCATTTTTATTATAGTATTTCATTTCAAATCATTTTTAGTATAGAAATTAAATTTCAAATCATTTTCCTATAGGAATGCATTGGAAATCATTTTACTATAGGATTCAATGGAAATCATTTTTACTATAGGAATGCATTAGAAATCATTTTACTATAGAAATTCATTGGAAATTATTTTTATTAAAGGATCTCATAGGAAATCATTTTACTATAGAATTGCATTGGAAATCATTTTACTATAGGAATGCATTGGAAATCATTTTACTAGAGAATTGCATTGGAAATCATTTTACTATAGGAATGCATTGGAAATCATTTTACTATAGGAATGCATTGGAAATCATTTTACTATAGAATTGCATTGGAAATCATTTTACTATAGGAATGCATTGGAAATCATTTTACTATAGGAATGCATTGGAAATCATTTTACTATAGGAATTCATTCGAATTTTTTATTATAGGAATTTAATTGGAAATCATTTTATTATAGCAATACATTGGAAATCGTTTTACTATAGGTCTGCGTTGGAAATAATTTTACTATAGATTTTACATTGGAAATCATTTACTATAGTCTTGCATTGGAAATATTTTTATGGTTAAATGACCAACAATATATTTTTATGGTTACATGATCACAATATATTTTTATGGTTATTTAACCATGGAAATATATTGTTGGTCATTTTACTTACATTTAAAAAAAAATTATTTCATTTTACTATAGAGGTTGAACTGTAAATTATTTCAATATAGGAATGATTTGCAAATCGTTTTACTGCAACAATGCATTGGAAGTCATTTTACTGTAGAACAGCGTTGAAGTTATTTTACTATAGGATTAGTTTGCAACCATTATTGTATAGGAATACATTGGAAATCGTTATCCGAAAAAGTTATATCATTTAACTATAGATTTTAATTAGGAAACTACTTTAATATAGAAATGCATTGGAAATCATTTTACTATAGGAATACATTGGAAATCATTTTACTAGAGAATTGCATTGGAAATCATTTTACTATAGACATGCATTGGAAATCATTTTACTATAGGAATGCATAGGAAATCATTTTACTATAGGAGTACATTAGAAATCATTTTACTACAGGATTACACAGGACATAATTTTACTATAGAATTGCATTGGAAATCATTTTACTATAGAAATGCATGGGAAATCATTTTACTAGTGAATTACATTGGAAATCATTTTACTATAGGAATGCATAGGAAATCATTTTACTATAGGAATGCATTGGAAATAATTTTACTAGTGAATTACATTGGAAATCATTTTACTATAGGAATGCATAGGAAATCATTTTACTATAGACATGCAAGGGAACTCATTTTCCTATAGGAATACATTGGAAATCATTTTACTATAGGAATACATTGGAAATCATTTTACTATAGGAATGCATTGGAAATCATTTTACTATAGAAGTACATTGGACATCATTTTTCTAGAGGATTACACAGGACATAATTTTACTATAGAATTGCATTGGAAATCATTTTACTATAGAAATGCATGGGAAATCATTTTTATTATAGTATTTCATTTCAAATCATTTTTAGTATAGAAATTAAATTGATAATCATTTTACTATAGGAATGCATTGGAAATCATTTTACTATAGGAATTCATTGGAAATTATTTTACTAGAGAATTGCATTGGAAATCATTTTACTATAGGAATGCATTGGAAATCATTTTACTATAGGAATGCATTGGAAATCATTTTACTATAGGATTGCATTGGAACTCATTTTCCTATAGAAATGCATTGGAAATCATTTTACTATAGTAATACATTGGAAATCATTTGACAGTAGGAATGCATTGGAAATCATTTTACTATAGTATTGCATAGGAAATCATTTTACTATAGAATTGCATTGGAAATCATTTTACTATAGGAATGCATTGGAAATCATTTTACTATAGGAATTCATTGGAATTTTTTATTATAGAAATTTAATTGGAAATCATTTTATTATAGCATTACATTGGAAATTATTTTACTATAGAAATTACATTGGAAATCATTTACTATAGTCTTGCATTGGAAATCATTTTACTATAGGAATTACACTGGACATCATTTTACTATAGGAATGCATTGGAAATCATTTTACTAGAGAATTGCATTGGAAATCATTTTACTATAGGAATGCATTGGAAATCATTTTACTAGAGAATTGCTTTGGAAATCATTTTACTATAGGAATGCATAGGAAATCATTTTACTAGAGAATTGCATTGGAAATCAATTTACTATAGGAATGCATTGGAAATCATTTTACTATAGGAATGCATTGGAAATCATTTTACTATAGAATTGCATTGGAAATCATTTTACTATAGAAATGCATTGGAAATCATTTTACTATAGGAATGCATTGGAAATCATTCTACTAGAGAATTGCATTGGAAACCATTTTACTATAGGAATGCATTGGAAATCATTTTACTAGAGAATTGCATTGGAAATCAATTTACTATAGGAATGCATTGGAAATCATTTTACTAGAGAATTGCATTGGAAATCATTTTACTATTGGAATGCATTGGAAATCATTTTACTATAGGAATGCATTGGAAATCATTTTACTATAGAATTGCATTGGAAATCATTTTACTATAGAAATGCATTGGAAATCATATTACTATAGGAATGCATTGGAAATCATTCTACTAGAGAATTGCATTGGAAACCATTTTACTATAGGAATGCATTGGAAATCATTTTACTAGAGAATTGCATTGGAAATCAATTTACTATAGGAATGCATTGGAAATCATTTTACTAGAGAATTGCATTGGAAATCATTTTACTATAGGAATGCATTGGAAATCATTTTACTATAGGAATGCATTGGAAATCATTTTACTATAGAATTGCATTGGAAATCATTTTACTATAGAAATGCATTGGAAATCATATTACTATAGGAATGCATTGGAAATCATTCTACTAGAGAATTGCATTGGAAACCATTTTACTATAGGAATGCATTGGAAATCATTTTACTCGAGAATTGCATTGGAAATCAATTTACTATAGGAATGCATTGGAAATCATTTTACTAGAGAATTGCATTGGAAATCATTTTACTATAGGAATGCATTGGAAATCATTTTACTATAGGAATGCATTGGAAATCATTTTACTATAGAATTGCATTAGAAATCATTTTACTATAGAAATGCATTGGAAATCATTTTACTAGAGAATTGCATTGGAAATCATTTTACTATAGGAATGCATTGGAAAACATTTTACTATAGGAATGCATTGGAAATCATTTTACTAGAGAATTGCATTGGAAATCATTTTACTATAGGAATGCATTGGAAATCATTTTACTATAGGAATGCATTGGAAATCATTTTACTATAGGAATTCATTGGAATTTTTTATTATAGAAATTTAATTGGAAATCATTTTATTATAGCATTACATTGGAAGTCATTTTACTATAGCAATGCATTGGAAATCGTTTTACTATAGGTCTGCGTAGGAAATAATTTTACTATAGAATTACATTGGAAATTATTTTACTATAGAAATTCCATTGGAAATCATTTACTATCGTCTTGCATTGGAAATCATTTTACTAGAGAATTGCATTGGAAATCATTTTGCTATAGGAATGCATTGGAAATCATTTTACTAGAGAATTGCATTGGAAATCATTTTACTAGAGAATTGCATTGGAAATCATTTTTCTATAGGAATGCATTGGAAATCATTTTACTATAGGAATGCATTGGAAATCATTTTACTAGAGAATTGCATTGGAAATCATTTTACTAGAGAATTGCATTGGAAATCATTTTACTATAGGAATGCATTGGAAATCATTTTACTATAGGAATGCATTGGAAATCATTTTAGTAGAGAATTGCATTGGAAATCATTTTACTATAGGAATGCATTGGAAATCATTTTACTATAGGAATGCATTGGAAATCATTTTACTAAAGAATTGCATTGGAAATCATTTTACTATGGGAATGCATTGGAAATCATTTTACTATAAGAAAGCATTGGAAATCATTTTACTAGAGAATTGCATTGGAAATCATTTTACTATAGGAATGCATTGGAAATCATTTTACTAGAGTATTGCATTGGAAATCATTTTACTATAGGAATGCATTGGAAATCATTTTACTAGAGAATTGCATTGGAAATCATTTTACTATAGGAATGCATTGGAAATCATTTTACTATAGGAATGCATTGGAAATCATTTTACTATAGGAATGCATTGGAAATCATTTTACTAGAGAATTGCATTGGAAATCAATTTACTATAGGAATGCGTTGGAAATCATTTTACTATAGAATTGCATTGGAAATCATTTTACTATAGGAATGCATTGGAAATCATTTTACTATAGAATTGCATTGGAAATCATTTTACTATAGAAATGCATTGGAAATCATATTACTATAGGAATGCATTGGAAATCATTCTACTAGAGAATTGCATTGGAAACCATTTTACTATAGGAATGCATTGGAAATCATTTTACTAGAGAATTGCATTGGAAATCAATTTACTATAGGAATGCATTGGAAATCATTTTACTAGAGAATTGCATTGGAAATCATTTTACTATAGGAATGCATTGGAAATCATTTTACTATAGGAATGCATTGGAAATCATTTTACTATAGAATTGCATTGGAAATCATTTTACTATAGAAATGCATTGGAAATCATATTACTATAGGAATGCATTGGAAATCATTCTACTAGAGAATTGCATTGGAAACCATTTTACTATAGGAATGCATTGGAAATCATTTTACTCGAGAATTGCATTGGAAATCAATTTACTATAGGAATGCATTGGAAATCATTTTACTAGAGAATTGCATTGGAAATCATTTTACTATAGGAATGCATTGGAAATCATTTTACTATAGGAATGCATTGGAAATCATTTTACTATAGAATTGCATTAGAAATCATTTTACTATAGAAATGCATTGGAAATCATTTTACTAGAGAATTGCATTGGAAATCATTTTACTATAGGAATGCATTGGAAAACATTTTACTATAGGAATGCATTGGAAATCATTTTACTAGAGAATTGCATTGGAAATCATTTTACTATAGGAATGCATTGGAAATCATTTTACTATAGGAATGCATTGGAAATCATTTTACTATAGGAATTCATTGGAATTTTTTATTATAGAAATTTAATTGGAAATCATTTTATTATAGCATTACATTGGAAGTCATTTTACTATAGCAATGCATTGGAAATCGTTTTACTATAGGTCTGCGTAGGAAATAATTTTACTATAGAATTACATTGGAAATTATTTTACTATAGAAATTCCATTGGAAATCATTTACTATCGTCTTGCATTGGAAATCATTTTACTAGAGAATTGCATTGGAAATCATTTTGCTATAGGAATGCATTGGAAATCATTTTACTAGAGAATTGCATTGGAAATCATTTTACTAGAGAATTGCATTGGAAATCATTTTTCTATAGGAATGCATTGGAAATCATTTTACTATAGGAATGCATTGGAAATCATTTTACTAGAGAATTGCATTGGAAATCATTTTACTAGAGAATTGCATTGGAAATCATTTTACTATAGGAATGCATTGGAAATCATTTTACTATAGGAATGCATTGGAAATCATTTTAGTAGAGAATTGCATTGGAAATCATTTTACTATAGGAATGCATTGGAAATCATTTTACTATAGGAATGCATTGGAAATCATTTTACTAAAGAATTGCATTGGAAATCATTTTACTATGGGAATGCATTGGAAATCATTTTACTATAAGAAAGCATTGGAAATCATTTTACTAGAGAATTGCATTGGAAATCATTTTACTATAGGAATGCATTGGAAATCATTTTACTAGAGTATTGCATTGGAAATCATTTTACTATAGGAATGCATTGGAAATCATTTTACTAGAGAATTGCATTGGAAATCATTTTACTATAGGAATGCATTGGAAATCATTTTACTATAGGAATGCATTGGAAATCATTTTACTATAGGAATGCATTGGAAATCATTTTACTAGAGAATTGCATTGGAAATCAATTTACTATAGGAATGCGTTGGAAATCATTTTACTATAGAATTGCATTGGAAATCATTTTACTATAGGAATGCATTGGAAATCATTTTACTATAGGAATGCATTGGAAATCATTTTACTAGAGAATTGCATTGGAAATCATTTTACTATAGGAATGCATTGGAAATCATTTTACTAGAGAATTGCATTGGAAATCATTTTACTATAGGAATGCATTGGAAATCATTTTACTATAGGAATGCATTGGAAATCATTTTACTATAAGAATGCATTGGAAATCATTTTACTATAGGAATGCATTGGAAATCATTTTACTAGAGAATTGCATTGGAAATCAATTTACTATAGGAATGCATTGGAAATCATTTTACTATAGAATTGCATTGGAAATCATTTTACTATGGGAATGCATTGGAAATCATTTTACTATAAGAAAGCATTGGAAATCATTTTACTAGAGAATTGCATTGGAAATCATTTTACTATAGGAATGCATTGGAAATCATTTTACTAGAGTATTGCATTGGAAATCATTTTACTATAGGAATGCATTGGAAATCATTTTACTAGAGAATTGCATTGGAAATCATTTTACTATAGGAATGCATTGGAAATCATTTTACTATAGGAATGCATTGGAAATCATTTTACTAGAGAATTGCATTGGAAATCATTTTACTATAGGAATGCATTGGAAATCATTTTACTATAGGAATGCATTGGAAATCATTTTACTATAGGAATGCATTGGAAATCATTTTACTAGAGAATTGCATTGGAAATCATTTTACTATAGGAATGCATTGGAAATCATTTTACTAGAGAATTGCATTGGAAATCATTTTACTATAGGAATGCATTGGAAATCATTTTACTATAGGAATGCATTGGAAATCATTTTACTATAGGAATGCATTGGAAATCATTTTACTAGAGAATTGCATTGGAAATCAATTTACTATAGGAATGCATTGGAAATCATTTTACTATAGAATTGCATTGGAAATCATTTTACTATAGGAATGCATTGGAAATCATTTTACTATAGGAATGCATTGGAAATCATTTTACTATAGGAATGCATTGGAAATCATTTTACTATAGGAATGCATTGGAAATCATTTTACTATAGGAATGCATTGGAAATCATTTTACTATAGGAATGCATTGGAAATCATTTTACTATAGAATTGCATTGGAAATCATTTTCCTATAGGAATGCATTGGAAATCATTTTACTATAGGAATGCATTGGAAATCATTTTACTAGAGAATTGCATTGGAAATCATTTTACTATAGGAATGCATTGGAAATCATTTTACTATAGGAATGCATTGGAAATCATTTTACTATAGGAATGCATTGGAAATCATTTTACTAGAGAATTGCATTGGAAATCAATTTACTATAGGAATGCATTGGAAATCATTTTACTATAGAATTGCATTGGAAATCATTTTACTATAGAAATGCATTGGAAATCATTTTACTATAGGAATGCATTGGAAATCATTTTACTAGAGAATTGCATTGGAAATCATTTTACTATAGGAATGCATTGGAAATCATTTTACTAGAGAATTGCATTGGAAATCATTTTACTATAGGAATGCATTGGAAATCATTTTACTATAGAATTGCATTGGAAATCATTTTACTATAAGAATGCATTGGAAATCATTTTACTATAGGAATGCATTGGAAATCATTTTACTAGAGAATTGCATTGGAAATCAATTTACTATAGGAATGCATTGGAAATCATTTTACTATAGGAATGCATTGGAAATCATTTTACTATAGGAATGCATTGGAAATCATTTTACTATAGGAATGCATTGGAAATTATTTTACTATAGGATTGCAATGGAAATCATTTTACTATAGGAATGCATTGGAAATCATTTTACTATAGGAATGCATTGGAAATCATTTTACTATGGAATTGCATTGGAAATCATTTTACTATAGAAATGCATTGGAAATCATTTTACTATAGGAATGCATTGGAAATCATTTTACTATAGGAATGCATTGGAAATCATTTTACTAGAGAATTGCATTGGAAATCATTTTACTATAGGAATGCATTGGAAATCATTTTACTATAGGAATGCATTGGAAATCATTTTACTATAGGAATGCATTGGAAATCATTTTACTATAGGAATGCATTGGAAATCATTTTAGTATAGGAATGCATTGGAAATCATTTTACTAGAGAATTGCATTGGAAATCATTTTACTATAGAAATGCATTGGAAATCATTTTACTATAGGAATGCATTGGAAATCATTTTACTATAGGAATGCATTGGAAATCATTTTACTAGAGAATTGCATTGGAAATTATTTTACTATAGGAATGCATTGGAAATCATTTTACTATAGGAATGCATTGGAAATCATTTTACTAGAGAATTGCATTGGAAATCATTTTACTATAGGAATGCATTGGAAATCATTTTACTAGAGAATTGCATTGGAAATCATTTTACTATAGGAATGCATTGGAAATCATTTTACTATAGAATTGCATTGGAAATCATTTTACTATAAGAATGCATTGGAAATCATTTTACTATAGGAATGCATTGGAAATCATTTTACTAGAGAATTGCATTGGAAATCAATTTACTATAGGAATGCATTGGAAATCATTTTACTATAGAATTGCATTGGAAATCATTTTACTATAGGAATGCATTGGAAATCATTTTACTATGGAATTGCATTGGAAATCATTTTACTATAGAAATGCATTGGAAATCATTTTACTATAGGAATGCATTGGAAATCATTTTACTATAGGAATGCATTGGAAATCATTTTACTAGAGAATTGCATTGGAAATCATTTTACTATAGGAATGCATTGGAAATCATTTTACTATAGGAATGCATTGGAAATCATTTTACTATAGGAATGCATTGGAAATCATTTTACTATAGGAATGCATTGGAAATCATTTTACTAGAGAATTGCATTGGAAATCATTTTACTATAGAAATGCATTGGAAATCATTTTACTATAGGAATGCATTGGAAATCATTTTACTAGAGAATTGCATTGGAAATTATTTTACTATAGGAATGCATTGGAAATCATTTTACTATAGGAATGCATTGGAAATCATTTTACTAGAGAATTGCATTGGAAATCATTTTACTATAGGAATGCATTGGAAATCATTTTACTAGAGAATTGCATTGGAAATCATTTTACTATAGGAATACATTGGAAATCATTTTACTATAGAATTGCATTGGAAATCATTTTACTATAAGAATGCATTGGAAATCATTTTACTATAGGAATGCATTGGAAATCATTTTACTAGAGAATTGCATTGGAAATCAATTTACTATAGGAATGCATTGGAAATCATTTTACTATAGGAATGCATTGGAAATCATTTTACTATAGGAATGCATTGGAAATCATTTTACTATAGGAATGCATTGGAAATTATTTTACTATAGGATTGCAATGGAAATCATTTTACTATAGGAATGCATTGGAAATCATTTTACTATAGGAATGCATTGGAAATCATTTTACTATGGAATTGCATTGGAAATCATTTTACTATAGAAATGCATTGGAAATCATTTTACTATAGGAATGCATTGGAAATCATTTTACTATAGGAATGCATTGGAAATCATTTTACTAGAGAATTGCATTGGAAATCATTTTACTATAGGAATGCATTGGAAATCATTTTACTATAGGAATGCATTGGAAATCATTTTACTATAGGAATGCATTGGAAATCATTTTACTATAGGAATGCATTGGAAATCATTTTACTATAGGAATGCATTGGAAATCATTTTACTAGAGAATTGCATTGGAAATCATTTTACTATAGGAATGCATTGGAAATCATTTTACTAGAGAATTGCATTGGAAATCATTTTACTATAGGAATGCATTGGAAATCATTTTACTATAGGAATGCATTGGAAATCATTTTACTAGAGAATTGCATTGGAAATCATTTTACTATAGGAATGCATTGGAAATCATTTTACTATAGGAATGCATTGGAAATCATTTTACTATAGGAATGCATTGGAAATCATTTTACTAGAGAATTGCATTGGAAATCATTTTACTATAGAATTGCATTGGAAATCATTTTACTATAAGAATGCATTGGAAATCATTTTACTATAGGAATGCATTGGAAATCATTTTACTAGAGAATTGCATTGGAAATCAATTTACTATAGGAATGCATTGGAAATCATTTTACTATAGAATTGCATTGGAAATCATTTTACTATAGAAATGCATTGGAAATCATTTTACTATAGGAATGCATTGGAAATCATTTTACTAGAGAATTGCATTGGAAATCATTTTACTATAGGAATGCATTGGAAATCATTTTACTAGAGAATTGCATTGGAAATCATTTTACTATAGGAATGCATTGGAAATCATTTTACTATAGGAATGCATTGGAAATCATTTTACTAGAGAATTGCATTGGAAATCATTTTACTATAGAATTGCATTGGAAATCATTTTACTATAAGAATGCATTGGAAATCATTTTACTATAGGAATGCATTGGAAATCATTTTACTAGAGAATTGCATTGGAAATCAATTTACTATAGGAATGCATTGGAAATCATTTTACTATAGAATTGCATTGGAAATCATTTTACTATAGAAATGCATTGGAAATCATTTTACTATAGGAATGCATTGGAAATCATTTTACTATAGGAATGCATTGGAAATCATTTTACTATAGGAATGCATTGGAAATCATTTTACTATAGGAATGCATTGGAAATCATTTTACTATAGAATTGCATTGGAAATCATTTTACTATAGGAATGCATTGGAAATCATTTTACTATAGGAATGCATTGGAAATCATTTTACTAGAGAATTGCATTGGAAATCATTTTACTATAGAATTGCATTGGAAATCATTTTACTATAAGAATGCATTGGAAATCATTTTACTATAGGAATGCATTGGAAATCATTTTACTAGAGAATTGCATTGGAAATCAATTTACTATAGGAATGCATTGGAAATCATTTTACTATAGAATTGCATTGGAAATCATTTTACTATAGAAATGCATTGGAAATCATTTTACTATAGGAATGCATTGGAAATCATTTTTCTTATAGGAAATTTCTTTGCAAATCATTTTTACTATAGAAATTACGTTGGCAATCATTTCACACGCTCTAATCATTATCATTCCCATTATTATTATTATTATTATTAGGATTATTTTTATTATTATTATTATTATTATTATGATGATGAATATTATTATGATTTCAAAGCCCCCCCTACTCTTTCTCAGAATATGGCTGCCACGAGGTCAACAATTGCGGAGAGAACGCCAAGTGCGTATACGACACGGATGCACAAACCTACAGATGTGAATGTGATGATGGATTCAGCGGAGATGGGTTGACCTGCACCGAAACGGAACGTAAGTAGCGCCGTCCTTGTTGGCATAGATCTGGGGGGTTCCCGCTAAGTTCACACCCTCCCTGAAAATGACCTGTTCAGACGCCTCCTCAGTTTGTTTTTAGAGGGTTCCCGTCTTACTTGTCGTTTCACAATTAGTTTCCTGGTAT
The DNA here is from genome assembly GCA_963932145.1 of Acanthosepion lycidas. Classification (NCBI taxonomy): domain Eukaryota; kingdom Metazoa; phylum Mollusca; class Cephalopoda; order Sepiida; family Sepiidae; genus Acanthosepion; species Acanthosepion lycidas. The sequence goes on from CAWVQA010000841.1 coordinate 215,916, forward strand.
GTCTGTTTTTCATATCTATCTATCTATCTATCTATCTATCTATCTATCTATCTATCTATCTATCTTATCTATCTATCTAGCCCAGCCAGTTCGTTATCTATCTATCTATCTATCTATCTATCTATCTAGCCCAGCCAGTTCGTTATCTATCTATCTATCTATCTATCTATCTATCTATCTATCTATCTATCTAGCCCAGCCAGTTCGTTATCTATCTATCTATCTATCTATCTCGGTCCTTTTCATATCTATCTATCTATCTATCTATCTATCTATCTATCTATCTATCTATCTAGCCCAGCCAGTTCGTTATCTATCTATCTATCTATCTATCTATCTATCTATCTATCTATCTATCTATCACTGTTCATTATCTATCTATCTATCTATCTATCTATCTATCTATCCCGGTCCTTTTAATATCTATCTATCTATCTATCTATCTATCTATCTATCCCAGTCAGTTCGTTATCTATCTATGTATCTATCTATGTATCTATCTATCTATCTATCTATCTATCGATCTCTGTCCTTTTCACATCTATCTATCTATCTATCTATCTATCTATCTATCTATCTATCTATCTATTCTAGCCCAGCCAGTTCGTTATCTATCTATCTATCTATCTATCTATCTATCTATCTATCTATCTATCTATCTATCTATCTAGCCCAGCCAGTTCGTTATCTATCTATCTATCTATCTATCTATCTATCTATCTATCTATCTATCTATCTATCTATCTATCTATCTATCACTGTTCATTATCTATCTATCTATCTATCTATCTATCTATCTATCCCGGTCCTTTTAATATCTATTTATCTATCTATCTATCTATCCCAGTCAGTTCGTTATCTATCTATGTATCTATCTATCTATCTACATCTATCGATCTCTGTCCTTTTCACATCTATCTATCTATCTATCTATCTATCTATCTATCCCGGTCCTTTTAATATCTATCTATCTATCTATCTATCTATCTATCTATCTATCTATCTATCTATCTATCCCAGTCAGTTCGTTATCTATCTATGTATCTATCTATCTATCTATCTATCTATCTATCTATCTATCTATCTATCTATCTACATCTATCGATCTCTGTCCTTTTCACATCTATCTATCTATCTATCTATCTATCTATCTATCTATATATATATATATATATATATATATATATAGCCCAGCCAGTTTGTTACCTATCTATCTATCTATCTATCTATCTATATATCGATCGATCGATCTCTATCCTTTTCACATCTATCTATCTATCTATTTATCTATCTATTTATCTATCTATCTATCTATCTATCTATATATATATATATATATATATATATATATATATATATCGCAGTCTTGTTTATCTATCTATCTATCTCGGCCCGTTTTCTATCTATATATATGTGTGTGTGTGTGTGTGTGAGTGTGAAAAGTGTGTGTATATAAATATAAATAAATATATGTGTATATATATATATATATATAATTATTCATATATTATATGCGCGGTACTTATTAGAAAGCTATCCAACTATATAGATAGATAGATAGATAGATAGATAGATAGATAGATAGATAGATAGATATAAAACGGGCCTAGATAGATATGAAACTGAGTGAGATAGATGGATACATAGATAAACAAGACTGCGATATATATATATATATATATATATATATATATATATGAATATATATATATATATATATATATATATATATATATATATATATATATATATATATATATATATATGTATATATATATATTAGGTTGGTGCAAAAATAATGTCGTTTCCTCGCATAGTAACATATGTGAGAAGACGACATTATTTTTGCACCAACCTAATACATATAAATATATATATATATATATATATATATATACCTACATACATACATAAAATATCCTTAAATCCATAATATTTTTCGTTTTATAATAATATGTTTCATATCATAGCTACATACACATCTGTATGATAGATTTGCGGGGCCCGTATCTTAACTCTGAGAGCCTGTATCCTATATTTGATAGCTTGTATCAGATTTGAGGGCCTGTATCAAGGATTTGTGGCCTTGTCTCATAGATTTCAAAAGGCCTTTATCATAGTTTTGAAGGCCTTTATCCTAAATTTGAAGGCTTGTATCATAGATTTTAAGGCCTTTATCATAGTTATGAAGGCCTCTATCCTAAATTTGAAGGTTTGTATCATAGTTTTGAAGGACTTTATCCTAAATTTGAAGGCTTGTATCATAGATTTGAAGGCCTTTCTCCTAAATTTGATGGCTTGTATCCTAAATTTGAAGGCTTGTATCCTAAATTTGAAGGCTAGTATCATAGATTTCGAGGCCTTTATCATAGATTTGAAGGCCTTTATTCTAAATTTGAAGGTTTGTATCATAGTTTTGAAGGCCTTTATCCTAAATTTGAAGGCTTGTATCATACATTTGAAGGCCTTTATCATAGTTTTAAAGGCCTCTATCCTAAATTTGAAGGCTTGTATCATAGATTTGATGCCATTATCATAGTTATGAAGGCCTCTATCCTAAATTTGAAGGCTTCTATCATAGTTTTGAAGGCCTTTATCCTAAATTTGATGGCTTGTATCATAGATTTGAAGGCATTTAACATTGTTTTAAAGGCCTTTGTCCTAAATTTGAAGGCTTGCATCCTAAATTTGAAGGCTGGTATGATAGATTTGAAGGCCTTTATCCAAAATTTGAAGGCTTGTATCATAGATTTGATGGCCTTTATCATAGTTTTGAAGGCCTTTATACTAAATCTGAAGGCTTGTTTCATAGATTTAAAGGCCTTTATCATAGTTTTGAAGGCCTATATCCTAAATTTGAAGGCTTGTATCATCTATCTATCTATCTATCTATCTATCTATCTATCTATCTATTCCTTCCTATACTCATATCTATCTATCTATCTATTCCTGCCTATACTCATATCTATCTATCTATCTATCTATCTATCTATCTATCTATCTATTCCAGCTTCTACTCATATCTATCTATCTATCTATCTATCTATGTATCTATCTATATATCTATCTATCTCAGTTCTTTTCATATCTATCTATCTATCTATCTACCTATCGCAGTCCTGTATCTATCTATCTATCTATCTATCTATCTATCTATCTATCTCAGTTCTTTGCATAACTATCTATCTATCTATCTATCTATCTATCTATTTATCTATCTATCTATCTATATATATATATATATATATATATATATATATATATATATATATATATATATATCAGTCTTGTTTATCTATCTATCTATGTATGTATATAAATATAAATATATATATATAGATATGTCTAATTATTTATATATTATGTGCGCGGTACTTATTAGAAACCTATCCAACCATATATATATATATATATATATATATATATATATATATATATATATATATTGACAATTATAACAAAATCAAATTAATGTTTATTTATTTTTTCCATTCTCTCTTTCTTTCCAGTGGAAATAAACTGCAAACATTGTGACGAAAACGCCCATTGCTTTTACGACTCAGCCAGATTATTCTACCGGTGTCGATGCAACGAAGGGTACACTGGAGACGGACGATCATGTACCGCCTTGGGTAATTAACATTGAAAAGAAATTATTTATAAATTGGCGATAGAAGAGATATACTACCCCACGCAGAAAGGTCCCGGTATATATATATATATATATATATATATATATATATATATATATATATATATATATATCTATTTGGACATCGACTTGGAAAAGGTGATCACCCATATGCAAAGGAGAGGGTCAGGTGAAGGATGGTGTTGGTTCCAAGTGGCATGTCTTTTATCTTTGGAAGTCAATTACACAGAGTTTGAGGTTGGGTCTATGAAGTGCTGTTTAGAGTGGAAGTTCATTGGCAAAGACAATAGAAATCATTTAACAATAGGAATGCATTGGAAATCATTTTACTACAGAATTGCATTGGAAATCGTTTGACTATAGAAATGCATTGGAAATCATTTTACTATAGGAATGCATTGGAAATCATTTTACTATAGGAATGTATAGGAAATCATTTTACTAGAGAATTGCATTGGAAATCATTTTACTATAGGAATGAATTGGAAATCATTTTACTATAGGAAAGCATTGAAAATCATTTTACTAGAGAATTGCATTGGGAATCATTTTACTATAGGAAAGCATTGGAAATCATTTTACTATAGGAATGCATTGGAAATCATTTTACTATAGGAATGCATTGGATATCATTTTACTATAGGAATGTATTGGAAATAATTTTACTATAGAATTGCATTGGATATCATTTTACTATAGGAATGCACTGGAAATCATTTTACTATAGAATTGCATTGGATATCATTTTACTATAGGAATACATTGGAAATCATTTTACTAGAGAATTGCATTGGAAATTATTTTACTAGAGAACTGCATTGAAAATCATTTTACTAAAGGAATGCATTGGAAATCATTTTACTATAGGAATGCATCGGAAATAATTTTACTATAGGAATGCATTGGAAATTATTTTTCTATAGGAATGCATTGGAAATCATTTTTCTATAGGAATGCATTGGAAATAATTTTACTATAAGAATGCATTGGAAATCATTTTACTATAGGAATGCATTGGAAATCATTTTACTATAGAATTGCATTGGATATCATTTTACTATAGGAATGCATTGGAAATCATTTTACTATAGAATTGCATTGGATATCATTTTACTATAGGAATGCACTGGAAATCATTTTACTATAGGAATGCATCGGAAATAATTTTACTATAGGAATGCATTGGAAATTATTTTACTATAGGAATGCATTGGAAATCATTTTTCTATAGGAATGCATTGGAAATAATTTTACTATAAGAATGCATTGGAAATCATTTTACTATAGGAATGCATTGGAAATCATTTTACTAGAGAATTGCATTGGAAATCATTTTACTATAGGAATGCATTGGAAATCATTTTACTATAGAATTGCATTGGATATCATTTTACTATAGGAATGCACTGGAAATCATTTTACTATAGGAATGCATCGGAAATCATTTTACTATAGGAAAGCATTGAAAATCATTTTACTAGAGAATTGCATTGGAAATTATTTTACTAGAGAACTGCATTGGAAATTATTTTACTGTAGGAATGCATTGGAAATCATTTTACTATAGAAATGCATTGGAAATCATTTTACTAAAGTATTGCATTGGAAATCATTTTACTATAGGAATGCATTGGAAATAATTTTACTATAAGAATGCATTGGAAATCATTTTACTAGAGAATTGCATTGGAAATCATTTTTCTATGGGAATGCATTGGAAATCATTTTACTATTGGAATGCATTGGAAATCATTTTACTAGAGAATTGCATTGGAAATCATTTTACTATAGGAATGCATTGGAAATCATTTTACTATAGAATTGCATTGGATATCATTTTACTATAGGAATGCACTGGAAATCATTTTACTATAGAATTGCATTGGATATCATTTTACTATAGGAATACATTGGAAATCATT
>CAWVQA010000841.1:233989-236489 GCA_963932145.1 Acanthosepion lycidas
ACATATTTAAAGGCCTTCGTAATGTGCGAGCTGTACTTGTAAGAACAATGTTTTTTTAGATCTCTTTGTAGCAAGGATTTACATGAAACCCTTTCACATCGTCTAAAGAAATCTTTTCGCAACCAAATCTAGGGCCCTTACTACAACAGGTATTGTTGAGGTTCCCATATACGACAGCTTTGAGATTACTATATCAAGCTCCTTGTAATTTGGACAGCTTGAGGTCCAGCTTAGGGACCTATGTTTAAAAATAGGATTATGACCCTTTTCCACTGACAGGAAAAAAAAATTTACATAGATAAAGCCCCTTGTAAAGTGTGAGCTGTACTTGTAAGAACAATTTTTTTTAGATCTCTTTGTAGCAAGGATTTACATGAAACCCTTTCACATCGTCTAAAGAAATCTTTTCGCAACCAAATCTAGGACGCAAACTACAACAAGGATTGTTGAGGTTCCCATATACGACAGCTTTGAGATTACTATATCAAGGACCGTGTATTTCGACAGCTTGAGTTCCCGTTTAGGGCCCTAAGGTTAGAAATTGCATTGTGACCCTTTCCACTGTCAGGAAAATAAAATTTACATAGATAAAGCCCCTTGTAAAGTGTGAGCTGTACTTGTAAGAACAATTTTTTTTAGATCTCTTTGTAGCAAGGATTTACATAAAACCCTTTCACATCGTTTAAAGTAATCTTTTCACAACCAAATCTAGGACGCAAACTACAACAAGGATTGTTGAGGTTCCCATATACGACAGCTTTGAGATTACTATATCAAGGACCGTGTATTTCAACAGCTTGAGTTCCCGTTTAGGGCCCTAAGGTTAGAAATTGCATTGTGACCCTTTCCACTGGCAGGAAAATAAAATTTACATATTTAAAGGCCTTCGTAATGTGCGAACTGTACTTGTAAGAACAATTTTTTTTAGATCTCTTTGTAGCAAGGATTTACATGAAACCCTTTCACATCGTCTAAAGAAATCTTTTCGCAACCAAATCTAGGACGCAAACTACAACAAGGATTGTTGAGGTTCCCATATACGACAGCTTTGAGATTACTATATCAAGGACCGTGTATTTCGACAGCTTGAGTTCCCGTTTAGGGACCTACGGTTAGAAATTGCATTGTGACCCTTTCCACTGTCAGGAAAATAAAATTTACATAGATAAAGGCCTTCGTAAAGTGCGAACTGTACTTGTAAGAACAATTTTTTTTAGATCTCTTTGTAGCAAGGATTTACATGAAACCCTTTCACATCGTCTAAAGAAATCTTTTCGCAACCAAATCTAGGACGCAAACTACAACAAGGATTGTTGAGGTTCCCATATACGACAGCTTTGAGATTACTATATCAAGGACCGTGTATTTCAACAGCTTGAGTTCCCGTTTAGGGCCCTAAGGTTAGAAATTGCATTGTGACCCTTTTCCACTGACAGGAAAATTAAATTTACATAGATAAAGCCCCTTGTAAAGTGTGAGCTGTACTTGTAAGAACAATTTTTTTTAGATCTCTTTGTAGCAAGGATTTACATGAAACCCTTCGTCTAAAGTAATCTTTTTGCAACCAAAACCCAAACTAGGACTACATTTACAGGAAAACCTTTCAAGTCGTCTAAAGAAATCTTTTCGCAACCAAATCTAGGGCCCTAACTATTTCGACAGCTTGAGGTCCCGCCCCAATGACCTATGTTTTTCGACAACTTTTTGAAGATCTTCAAAGATACATTGCAGTCTGCAGGGATTGCCCTATCAATAAGGAAGCACTTTATTTTTGTTTTAGGTCCCTAATAACAATGTCAGAGCGGTTGGCTTTTGGTTGTTCTGTCCGTGTGTATTGTGTAGTCCCATAGAATTGTAACAGGTCCTATCTCCGCATCGGGTCTGGTCGGTGTTCAAGTCAAGTTTTCTTTCCCGTACAAGTTTGGAGATTTTTCTAATGTAGGTTTCTGGTTGGGAAGGAATTATTTTTGCATCTGGCGCCCATCGCCCGTGAAGATTGTGTGTCATCTGACGGAGATATCAAGAGCTAAACAGAGACCCCCGCCCCACCGCACGCACGCTTTCGACACACAATGTGGGGTCCTACGGCGCGTCAAGTTGTTCGCACAGAATGGCTCGGGAAACCTGGCGAGTTGACCAAGACCAACACACGCCCCGCTCTCAACAAAACGCCAGACTTTTTCTCTAGGGTTACCTGCCGGGAAATCTGCACAATTATATGGGTCGGCCAAACACTTTGTAAACGTCTCTCTAGGGTTACCTGCCGGGAAATCTGCACATTTATATGGGTCGGCCAAACACCCTGCAAACGTCTCTCTAGGGTTACCAGCCAGGATATCTGCACATTTATAAGGTCCGCCCAAAGACTCTGCAAACGTCTCTCTCGGGTTACCAGCCAGGATATCTACAAATTTATATGGGTCGACCAAACACTATGTAAACGTCTCTCTAGGGTTACCTGCCGGGAAATCTGCACATTTATATGGGTCGGCCAAACACT
>CAWVQA010000841.1:258989-278989 GCA_963932145.1 Acanthosepion lycidas
TGTTCAAGGAAGCAGTGGAGAGCTATAAACGAATGAAAGAAAGAAAGAAAGAAAGAAAGAAAGAAAGAAAGAGAGACATTCAAAGAAGCAGCGGAGGGCTGTAATCGAATGAGAGAAAGAAAGGAAGAACGATAGAAAGAAAGAAGGAAAGAAAGAGAGATGTTCAATGAAGCAGTGGAGAGCTATAAACGAATGAAAGAAAGAAAGAAAGAAAGAAAGAGAGACGTTCAAGGAAGCAGTAGAGGGCTATAAACGAATGAGAGAAAGAAAGAAAGAAAGAAAGAGAGACATTCAAAGAAGCAGCGGAGGGCTGTAATCGAATGAGAGAAAGAAAGGAAGAACGATAGAAAGAAAGAAGGAAAGAAAGAGAGATGTTCAAGGAAGCAGTGGAGAGCTATAAACGAATGAAAGAAAGAAAGAAAGAAAGAAAGAAAGAAAGAGAGAGAGACGTTCAAGGAAGCAGTAGAGGGCTATAAACGAATTAGAGAAAGAAAGAAAGAAAGAAAGAAAGAAAGAAAGAGAGACATTCAAAGAAGCAGCGGAGGGCTGTAATCGAATGAGAGAAAGAAAGGAAGAACGATAGAAAGAAAGAAGGAAAGAAAGAGAGATGTTCAAGGAAGCAGTGGAGAGCTATAAACGAATGAAAGAAAGAAAGAAAGAAAGAAAGAAAGAGAGAGAGACGTTCAAGGAAGCAGTAGAGGGCTATAAACGAATGAGAGAAAGAAAGAAAGAAAGAAAGAAAGAAAGAAAGAGAGACATTCAAAGAAGCAGCGGAGGGCTGTAATCGAATGAGAGAAAGAAAGGAAGAACGATAGAAAGAAAGAAGGAAAGAAAGAGAGATGTTCAAGGAAGCAGTGGAGAGCTATAAACGAATGAAAGAAAGAAAGAAAGAAAGAAAGAAAGAAAGAGAGACGTTCAAGGAAGCAGTAGAGGGCTATAAACGAATGAGAGAAAGAAAGAAAGAAAGAAAGAGAGACATTCAAAGAAGCAGCGGAGGGCTGTAATCGAATGAGAGAAAGAAAGGAAGAACGATAGAAAGAAAGAAGGAAAGAAAGAGAGATGTTCAAGGAAGCAGTGGAGAGCTATAAACGAATGAAAGAAAGAAAGAAAGAAAGAGAGACATTCAAGGAAGCAGTAGAGGGCTATAAACGAATGAGAGAAAGAAAGAAAGAAAGAAAGAGAGACATTCAAAGAAGCAGCGGAGGGCTGTAATCGAATGAGAGAAAGAAAGGAAGAACGATAGAAAGAAAGAAGGAAAGAAAGAGAGATGTTCAAGGAAGCAGTGGAGAGCTATAAACGAATGAAAGAAAGAAAGAAAGAAAGAAAGAGAGACGTTCAAGGAAGCAGTAGAGGGCTATAAACGAAAGAAAGAAAGAAAGAAAGAAAGAAAGAAAGAAAGAGAGACATTCAAAGAAGCAGCGGAGGGCTGTAATCGAATGAGAGAAAGAAAGGAAGAACGATAGAAAGAAAGAAGGAAAGAAAGAGAGATGTTCAAGGAAGCAGTGGAGAGCTATAAACGAATGAAAGAAAGAAAGAAAGAAAGAAAGAAAGACGTTCAAGGAAGCAGTAGAGGGCTATAAACGAATGAGAGAAAGAAAGGAAGAACGACAGAAAGAAAGAAAGAAAGAAAGAAAGAAAGAAAGAAAGAAAGAGAGACGTTCAAAGAAGCAGCGGAGGGCTGTAATCGAATGAGAGAAAGAAAGGAAGAACGATAGAAAGAAAGAAGGAAAGAAAGAGAGATGTTCAAGGAAGCAGTGGAGAGCTATAAACGAATGAAAGAAAGAAAGAAAGAAAGAGAGACGTTCAAGGAAGCAGTAGAGGGCTATAAACGAATGAGAGAAAGAAAGAAAGAGAGACATTCAAAGAAGCAGCGGAGGGCTGTAATCGAATGAGAGAAAGAAAGGAAGAACGATAGAAAGAAAGAAGGAAAGAAAGAGAGATGTTCAAGGAAGCAGTGGAGAGCTATAAACGAATGAAAGAAAGAAAGAAAGAAAGAAAGAAAGAAAGAGAGACATTCAAAGAAGCAGCGGAGGGCTGTAATCGAATGAGAGAAAGAAAGGAAGAACGATAGAAAGAAAGAAGGAAAGAAAGAGAGATGTTCAAGGAAGCAGTGGAGAGCTATAAACGAATGAAAGAAAGAAAGACAGAAAGAAAGAGAGAGAGAGACGTTCAAGGAAGCAGTAGAGGGCTATAAACGAATGAGAGAAAGAAAGAAAGAAAGAAAGAAAGAAAGAGAGACATTCAAAGAAGCAGCGGAGGGCTGTAATCGAATGAGAGAAAGAAAGGAAGAACGATAGAAAGAAAGAAGGAAAGAAAGAGAGATGTTCAAGGAAGCAGTGGAGAGCTATAAACGAATGAAAGAAAGAAAGAAAGAAAGAAAGAGAGACATTCAAAGAAGCAGCGGAGGGCTGTAATCGAATGAGAGAAAGAAAGGAAGAACGATAGAAAGAAAGAAGGAAAGAAAGAGAGATGTTCAAGGAAGCAGTGGAGAGCTATAAACGAATGAAATAAAGAAAGAAAGAAAGAAAGAAAGAGAGAGAGACGTTCAAGGAAGCAGTAGAGGGCTATAAACGAATGAGAGAAAGAAAGAAAGAAAGAAAGAAAGAAAGAAAGAGAGACATTCAAAGAAGCAGCGGAGGGCTGTAATCGAATGAGAGAAAGAAAGGAAGAACGATAGAAAGAAAGAAGGAAAGAAAGAGAGATGTTCAAGGAAGCAGTGGAGAGCTATAAACGAATGAAAGAAAGAAAGAAAGAAAGAGAGACGTTCAAGGAAGCAGTAGAGGGCTATAAACGAATGAGAGAAAGAAAGTAAGAAAGAAAGAGAGACATTCAAAGAAGCAGCGGAGGGCTGTAATCGAATGAGAGAAAGAAAGGAAGAACGATAGAAAGAAAGAAGGAAAGAAAGAGAGATGTTCAAGGAAGCAGTGGAGAGCTATAAACGAATGAAAGAAAGAAAGAAAGAAAGAGAGACATTCAAGGAAGCAGTAGAGGGCTATAAACGAATGAGAGAAAGAAAGAAAGAAAGAAAGAAAGAGAGACATTCAAAGAAGCAGCGGAGGGCTGTAATCGAATGAGAGAAAGAAAGGAAGAACGATAGAAAGAAAGAAGGAAAGAAAGAGAGATGTTCAAGGAAGCAGTGGAGAGCTATAAACGAATGAAAGAAAGAAAGAAAGAAAGAAAGAGAGACGTTCAAGGAAGCAGTAGAGGGCTATAAACGAAAGAAAGAAAGAAAGAAAGAAAGAAAGAAAGAAAGAGAGACATTCAAAGAAGCAGCGGAGGGCTGTAATCGAATGAGAGAAAGAAAGGAAGAACGATAGAAAGAAAGAAGGAAAGAAAGAGAGATGTTCAAGGAAGCAGTGGAGAGCTATAAACGAATGAAAGAAAGAAAGAAAGAAAGAAAGAAAGACGTTCAAGGAAGCAGTAGAGGGCTATAAACGAATGAGAGAAAGAAAGGAAGAACGACAGAAAGAAAGAAAGAAAGAAAGAAAGAAAGAAAGAGAGACGTTCAAAGAAGCAGCGGAGGGCTGTAATCGAATGAGAGAAAGAAAGGAAGAACGATAGAAAGAAAGAAGGAAAGAAAGAGAGATGTTCAAGGAAGCAGTGGAGAGCTATAAACGAATGAAAGAAAGAAAGAAAGAAAGAGAGACGTTCAAGGAAGCAGTAGAGGGCTATAAACGAATGAGAGAAAGAAAGAAAGAGAGACATTCAAAGAAGCAGCGGAGGGCTGTAATCGAATGAGAGAAAGAAAGGAAGAACGATAGAAAGAAAGAAGGAAAGAAAGAGAGATGTTCAAGGAAGCAGTGGAGAGCTATAAACGAATGAAAGAAAGAAAGAAAGAAAGAAAGAAAGAGAGACATTCAAAGAAGCAGCGGAGGGCTGTAATCGAATGAGAGAAAGAAAGGAAGAACGATAGAAAGAAAGAAGGAAAGAAAGAGAGATGTTCAAGGAAGCAGTGGAGAGCTATAAACGAATGAAAGAAAGAAAGAAAGAAAGAAAGAAAGAGAGAGAGAGACGTTCAAGGAAGCAGTAGAGGGCTATAAACGAATGAGAGAAAGAAAGAAAGAAAGAAAGAAAGAAAGAAAGAAAGAGAGACATTCAAAGAAGCAGCGGAGGGCTGTAATCGAATGAGAGAAAGAAAGGAAGAACGATAGAAAGAAAGAAGGAAAGAAAGAGAGATGTTCAAGGAAGCAGTGGAGAGCTATAAACGAATGAAAGAAAGAAAGAAAGAAAGAAAGAGAGACATTCAAAGAAGCAGCGGAGGGCTGTAATCGAATGAGAGAAAGAAAGGAAGAACGATAGAAAGAAAGAAGGAAAGAAAGAGAGATGTTCAAGGAAGCAGTGGAGAGCTATAAACGAATGAAATAAAGAAAGAAAGAAAGAAAGAAAGAGAGAGAGACGTTCAAGGAAGCAGTAGAGGGCTATAAACGAATGAGAGAAAGAAAGAAAGAAAGAAAGAAAGAAAGAAAGAGAGACATTCAAAGAAGCAGCGGAGGGCTGTAATCGAATGAGAGAAAGAAAGGAAGAACGATAGAAAGAATGAAGGAAAGAAAGAGAGATGTTCAAGGAAGCAGTGGAGAGCTATAAACGAATGAAAGAAAGAAAGAAAGAAAGAAAGAAAGAGAGACGTTCAAGGAAGCAGTAGAGGGCTATAAACGAATGAGAGAAAGAAAGAAAGAAAGAGAGACATTCAAAGAAGAAGCGGAGGGCTGTAATCGAATGAGAGAAAGAAAGGAAGAACGATAGAAAGAAAGAAGGAAAGAAAGAGAGATGTTCAAGGAAGCAGTGGAGAGCTATAAACGAATGAAAGAAAGAAAGAAAGAAAGAAAGACGTTCAAGGAAGCAGTAGAGGGCTATAAACGAATGAAAGAAAGAAAGAAAGAAAGAAAGAAAGAAAGAAAGAAAGAGAGACATTCAAAGAAGCAGCGGAGGGCTGTAATCGAATGAGAGAAAGAAAGGAAGAACGATAGAAAGAAAGAAGGAAAGAGAGATGTTCAAGGAAGCAGTGGAGAGCTATAAACGAATGAAAGAAAGAAAGAAAGAAAGAAAGAAAGAGAGACGTTCAAGGAAGCAGTAGAGGGCTATAAACGAATGAGAGAAAGAAAGGAAGAACGTCAGAAAGAAAGAAAGAAAGAAAGAAAGAGAGACGTTCAAAGAAGCAGTGGAGGGCTGTAATCGAATGAGAGAAAGAAAGGAAGAACGATAGAAAGAAAGAAGGAAAGAAAGAGAGATTTTCAAGGAAGCAGTAAAGAGCTATAAACGAATGAAAGAAAGAAAGAAAGAAAGAAAGAGAGACGTTCAAGGAAGCAGTAGAGGGCTATAAACGAATGAGAGAAAGAAAGAAAGAAAGAAAGAGAGACATTCAAAGAAGCAGCGGAGGGCTGTAATCGAATGAGAGAAAGAAAGGAAGAACGATAGAAAGAAAGAAGGAAAGAAAGAGAGATGTTCAAGGAAGCAGTGGAGAGCTATAAACGAATAAAAGAAAGAAAGAAAGAAAGAAAGACGTTCAAGGAAGCAGTAGAGGGCTATAAACGAATGAAAGAAAGAAAGAAAGAAAGAAAGAAAGAAAGAGAGACATTCAAAGAAGCAGCGGAGGGCTGTAATCGAATGAGAGAAAGAAAGGAAGAACCATAGAAAGAAAGAAGGAAAGAGAGATGTTCAAGGAAGCAGTGGAGAGCTATAAACGAATGAAATAAAGAAAGAAAGAAAGAGAGACGTTCAAGGAAGCAGTAGAGGGCTATAAACGAATGAGAGAAAGAAAGGAAGAACGACAGAAAGAAAGAAAGAAAGAAAGAAAGAAAGAGAGACGTTCAAAGAAGCAGTGGAGGGCTGTAATCGAATGAGAGAAAGAAAGGAAGAACGATAGAAAGAAAGAAGGAAAGAAAGAGAGATGTTCAAGGAAGCAGTGGAGAGCTATAAACGAATGAAAGAAAGAAAGAAAGAAAGAAAGAGAGACATTCAAGGAAGCAGTAGAGGGCTATAAACGAATGAGAGAAAGAAAGAAAGAAAGAAAGAAAGAAAGAGAGACATTCAAAGAAGCAGCGGAGGGCTGTAATCGAATGAGAGAAAGAAAGGAAGAACGATAGAAAGAAAGAAGGAAAGAAAGAGAGATGTTCAAGGAAGCAGTGGAGAGCTATAAACGAATGAAAGAAAGAAAGAAAGAAAGAAAGAAAGAGAGAGAGACGTTCAAGGAAGCAGTAGAGGGCTATAAACGAATGAGAGAAAGAAAGAAAGAAAGAAAGAAAGAAAGAGAGACATTCAAAGAAGCAGCGGAGGGCTGTAATCGAATGAGAGAAAGAAAGGAAGAACGATAGAAAGAAAGAAGGAAAGAAATAGAGATGTTCAAGGAAGCAGTGGAGAGCTATAAACGAATGAAAGAAAGAAAGAAAGAAAGAAAGAAAGAAAGAGAGAGAGACGTTCAAGGAAGCAGTGGAGAGCTATAAACGAATGAAAGAAAGAAAGAAAGAAAGAAAGAAAGAGAGACATTCAAAGAAGCAGCGGAGGGCTGTAATCGAATGAGAGAAAGAAAGGAAGAACGATAGAAAGAAAGAAGGAAAGAAAGAGAGATGTTCAAGGAAGCAGTGGAGAGCTATAAACGAATGAAAGAAAGAAAGAAAGAAAGAAAGAAAGAAAGACGTTCAAGGAAGCAGTAGAGGGCTATAAACGAATGAGAGAAAGAAAGGAAGAACGACAGAAAGAAAGAAAGAAAGAAAGAAAGAAAGAAAGAAAGAAAGAAAGAGAGACGTTCCAAGAAGCAGCGGAGGGCTCTAATCGAATGAGAGAAAGAAAGGAAGAACGATAGAAAGAAAGAAGGAAAGAAAGAGAGATGTTCAAGGAAGCAGTGGAGAGCTATAAACGAATGAAAGAAAGAAAGAAAGAAAGAGAGACGTTCAAGGAAGCAGTAGAGGGCTATAAACGAATGAGAGAAAGAAAGAAAGAAAGAAAGAGAGACATTCAAAGAAGCAGCGGAGGGCTGTAATCGAATGAGAGAAAGAAAGGAAGAACGATAGAAAGAAAGAAGGAAAGAAAGAGAGATGTTCAAGGAAGCAGTGGAGAGCTATAAACGAATGAAAGAAAGAAAGAAAGAAAGAAAGAGAAACGTTCAAGGAAGCAGTAGAGGGCTATAAACGAATGAGAGAAAGAAAGAAAGAAAGAAAGAAAGAGAGACATTCAAAGAAGCAGCGGAGGGCTGTAATCGAATGAGAGAAAGAAAGGAAGAACGATAGAAAGAAAGAAGGAAAGAAAGAGAGATGTTCAAGGAAGCAGTGGAGAGCTATAAACGAATGAAAGAAAGAAAGAAAGAAAGAAAGAGAGACGTTCAAGGAAGCAGTAGAGGGCTATAAACGAATGAGAGAAAGAAAGAAAGAAAGAAAGACATTCAAAGAAGCAGCGGAGGGCTGTAATCGAATGAGAGAAAGAAAGGAAGAACGATAGAAAGAAAGAAGGAAAGAAAGAGAGATGTTCAAGGAAGCAGTGGAGAGCTATAAACGAATGAAAGAAAGAAAGAAAGAAAGAAAGAAAGAAAGAAAGAAAGAAAGAAAGAAAGAAAGAGAGACGTTCAAGGAAGCAGTAGAGGGCTATAAACGAATGAGAGAAAGAAAGAAAGAAAGAGAGACATTCAAAGAAGCAGCGGAGGGCTGTAATCGAATGAGAGAAAGAAAGGAAGAACGATAGAAAGAAAGAAGGAAAGAAAGAGAGATGTTCAATGAAGCAGTGGAGAGCTATAAACGAATGAAAGAAAGAAAGGAAGAACGACAGAAAGAAAGAAAGAAAGAAAGAAAGAGAGACGTTCAAAGAAGCAGTGGAGGGCTGTAATCGAATGAGAGAAAGAAAAGAAAGAGAGGAAGAACGAAAGATAGTAAGAAAGAGAGACAGAAACAAAAATGTTGAAGAAAGGTAGCAATGGAGGGCTATAAATGAACGAGAGAAAAAAGATAGAAAGAAAGAGAGATAGAAAGAAAGAAAGACGTTGAAAAAAGGAAGTATTCGAGGGCAAGAAATGGAGAGAAGAAAGAGAGAAAGAAAGAAAGAATGAAAGAGACAGAAAGAAAGACGTTAAAGAAAGGAAGTAGGTGAGGGCTGTAATCAAATGAGAGAAAATAAGTGAGGAAGAATGAGAGAAAGAAAGATAGAAGGATAGATCGAAAAAAAAGACGTTAAAGAAAGGAAGTAGGGGAGTGCTATAAACGAATTAGAGAAAGTAACAGAGTTAAAACGATCGGAAGAAAGAAAAAGAGAAAAAAAGAGACAGAAAGAAAGACTTTAAAGAAAGGGAGTAGGGGAGGGCCATAAACGAAATAGAGAAAGAAAGGAAGAACGATAGGGAGAAAGAAAGAGAGAAAGAAAGAGATAGAAAGAAAAACGTTAAAGAAAGGAAGTAGTGGAGGGCTATATACGAATTGGAGAAAGAAAGTGAGGAAGAAAGAAAGATTGAGAGAAAGAGGTTAAAGAAAGGAAGTAGGGGAGGACTATAAACGAATGAGAGAAAGAAAGGAAGAACGATAGGAAGGAAGAAAGAGAGAAAGAGAAAGATAGAAAGAAAGACGTTAAGGAAAGGAAGTAGGGGAGCGCTTTAAACGAATCAGAGAAAGAAAGAAAGAGAGGAAAAAAGAAACATAGATAGAAAGAAAGACGTTAAAGAAAGGAAGTAGGGGAGGGCGATAAACGAATGAGAGAAAGAAAAATAGGAAGAACGACAGGAAGAAAGAAAGAGAGATAGAAAACAGACATTAAAGAAAAGAAGTAGTGGAGGGCTATAAATGAAAGAGAAAAAAGAGAGGAAGAAAGAAAGATACAATGAAAGAGACAAAAAGTCGCTAAAGAAAGGTAGTAGTGGAGGGCTATAAACGAATGCGAGAAAGATTGTGAGGAATAGAGAGAGGAAGAAAGAGAGAAAGAAAGACATTAAAGAAAGGAAGTAGAGGAGGGTTGTAAGCGGATGAGAGAAAGAAACGACGAACGATAGGAAGAAAGAAAGAGAGACTGAGAGATAGAAAGATGTTAAAGAAATGAAGTAGGGGAGGGCTGTAAACCAATGAGAGAAAGAAAGAGAGGAAGAAAGAAAGATAAAAAGACGTTAAAGAAAGGAAGTAGGGGAGAGCTATAAACGAATGAGAGAAAGAAAGGAAGAACGATAGGAAGAAAGAAAGAAAGAGAGACGTTCAAGGAAGCAATGGAGGGCTATAAACGAATGAGAGAAAGAAAGGAAGAACGATTAGAAGAAAGAAAGAGAGAGGTTCAAGGAACAAGCGTAGGGCTATAAACGAATGAGAGAAAGAAAGGAAGAACGATAGAAAGAAAGAAAGGAAGAACGATAGAAAGAAAGAAAGAAAGAAAGAAAGAAAGAGAGAGGTTAAAGGAAGCAGTGGAGGGCTGTAAACGAATGAGAGAAAGAAAGGAAGAACGATAGGAAGAAAGAAAGAAAGAAAGAGAGACTTTCAAGAAAGCAGTGGAGGGCTATAAACGAATGAGAGAAAGAAAGAAAGAACGATTAGAAGAAAGAAAGAGAGATGTTCAAGGAAGCAGTGGAGGGCTATAAACGTATGATAGAAAGAAAGATGTTAAAGAAATGAAGTAGGAGAGGGCTGTAAACCAATGAGAGAAAGAAAGAGAGGAAGAAAGAAAGAAATAAAGAGAGACATTCAAAGAAGCAGTGGAGGGCTGTAATCGAATGAGAGAAAGAAAGGAAGAATGATAGAAAGAAAGAAGGAAAGAAAGAGAGATGTTCAAGGAAGCAGTGGAGAGCTATAAACGAATGAAAGAAAGAAAGAAAGAAAGAGAGAAAGAGAGACGTTCAAGGAAGCAGTAGAGGGCTATAAACGAATGAGAGAATGAAAGGAAGAACGACAGAAAGAAAGAAAGAAAGAAAGAAAGAAAGAAAGAAAGAGAGACGTTCAAGGAAGCAGTGGAGGGCTATAAACAAATGAGAGAAAGAAAGGAAGAAAGAAAGAAAGACAGAAAGAGAGCCGTTGAAGGAAGCAGTGGAGGGCTGTAAACGAATGAGAGAAAGAAAGGAAGAACGAAAGAAAGAAAGAGTGATTTTCAAGGAAGCAGTGGAGGGCTGTAATCGAATGAGAGAAAGAAAGGAAGAACGATAGAAAGAAAGAAAGAGAGACGTTCAAGGAAGCAATGAAGGTCTGTAATCCAATGAAAGAAAGAAAGAAAGAAAGAGAGAGAGACATTCAAGGAAGCAGTGGAGGGCTATAAACGAATGAGAGAAAGAAAGATTGATAGAAAGACAGAAAGAAAGAGAGACGTTCAAGGAGGCAGTGGAGGGCTATAAACGAATGAGAGAAAGAAAGTAAGAACGATAGAAAGAAAGAATGAAAGAGAGACGTTCAAGGAAGCAATGGAGGGTTAAAACGAATGAGTGAAAGAAAGAAAGAAAGAAAGAAAGAGTGATTTTCAAGGAAGCAGTGGAGGGCTGTAATCTAATGAGAGAAAGAAAGGAAGAACGATAGAAAGAAAGAAAGAAAGAGAGACGTTCAAGGAAGCAATGGAGGGCTGTAATCCAATGAAAGAAAGAAAGAAAGAGAGAGAGAGTACGTTCAAGGAAGCAGTGGAGGGCTATAAACGAATGAGAGAAAGAAAGATTGATAGAAAGACAGAAAGAAAGAGAGACGTTCAAAGAGGCAGTGGAGGGCTATAAACGAATGAGAGAAAGAAAGTACGAACGATAGAAAGAAAGAATGAAAGAGAGACGTTCAAGGAAGCAATGGAGGGCTGTAAACGAATGAGAGAAAGAAAGAAACAAACAAACAAACAAACAAACAAAGATGTTCAAGGAAGCAGTGTAGGGCTATAAACGATTGAGAGAAAGAAAGAAAGAACGATAGAAAGAGAGAACGAGAAACGTTCAAGAAAACAGTGGAGGGCTATAAACGAATGAGAGAAAGAAAGAATGAATGAAACAAAGAAACATCTCTCTTTGTTTCTTTAAGAGAGATGTTCAAGGAAGCAGTGGAGGGCTATAAACGAATGAGAGAAAGAAAGAAAGAACGATAGAAAGAGAAAACGAGAAACGTTCAAGGAAGCAGTGGAGGGCTATAAACGACTGAGAGAAAGAAAGAAACAAACAAACAAACAAACAAACAAAGAGAGATGTTCAAGGAAGCAGTGGAGGGCTATAAACGATTGAGAGAAAGAAAGAAAGAACGATAGAAAGAGAGAACGAGAAACGTTCAAGGAAGCAGTGGAGGACTATAAACGAATGAGAGAAAGAAAGAAAGAAAGAAAGAAAGAGAGAGAGAGAGACGTTCAAGGAAGCAGTGGAGGGCTATAAACGAATGAAAGAAAGAAAGAAAGAAAGAACGATAGAAAGAAAGAAAGAGAGAACGAGAAACGTTCAAGGAAGCAGTGGAGGGCTATAAACGAATGAAAGAAAGAAAGAAAGAAAGAAACAAAGAAACAAAGAGAGAGAGAGAGACGTTCAAGGAAGCAGTGGAGGGCTATAAACGATTGAGAGAAAGAAAGAAAGAAAGAACGATAGAAAGAGAGAACGAGAAACGTTCAAGGAAGCAGTGGAGGACTATAAACGAATGAGAGAAAGAAAGAAAGAAAGAAAGAACGAGAGACGTTCAAGGAAGCCGTGGAGGGCTATAAACGAACGGGAGAAATGAATTCACTTCTTCGACCTCTTATCCTTTCAGATGTCGGTTCTGGCGAAGGCGTGGCCGTCGACTGGTTGTCTCGAAACCTCTACTGGACCGACGCCCACTTTGACCGCATCGAGGTGGCCAAGCTGGACGGCAGTGACCGGAAAACCCTTTTCGACCATGAGATCTACGACCCCCGCGCCATTGTTGTCGATCCAAACCGAGGGTGGGGCCATCTATCTTACCTTTTCACCCGTCAGCGGTCATTACTAGACTAATATTTAGAGTTATTAGTACCATACAAGATTATTATTACTATTATTATTAATAATATATATATATACATATGAAAATCCTAAATATATATATATGTATTAGGTTGGTGCAAAATTAATGACGTAATAATGTCGTTTTTTGACGTTAAAAAATATGTCAAAAAACGACATTATTACGGCATCATTTTTGCACCAATCTAATATATATTTATCATTTTCATATGTATATATATATGTATATATGTATTAGGTTGATGCAAAAATAATGACGTAGTAATGTCGTTTTCTGCCGTTCAAAATACGTCAAAAAACGACATTATTACGTCATCATTTTTGCACCAATCTAATATATATATATATATATATATATATATATATATATACATATGAAAATCCTAAATATATATATATGTATTAGGTTGGTGCAAAATTAATGACGTAATAATGTCGTTTTTTGACGTTAAAAAATATGTCAAAAAACGACATTATTACGGCATCATTTTTGCACCAATCTAATATATATTTATCATTTTCATATGTATATATATATGTATATATGTATTAGGTTGATGCAAAAATAATGACGTAGTAATGTCGTTTTCTGCCGTTCAAAATACGTCAAAAAACGACATTATTACGTCATCATTTTTGCACCAATCTAATATATATATATATATATATATATATATATATATATATACATATATATATATATATATATATATATATATATATATATATATATACATATGAAAATGATAAATATATATATATATGTATTAGGTTGGTGCAAAAATAATGACGTAATAATGTCGTTTTTTGACGTTAAAAAATAAGTCAGAAAACGACATTGTTACATCATTATTTTTGCACCAACTTAATACTATTTTTATTAATACATTATTATTAGTAGTAGTAGTATTACAAGATTATTAGTATTAATAACATTACAAGATTACTATTAGTAGTAGTAGTAGTATTAGTTCAAAGTTATTCTTACTATTTCTATTATTAAGAGCTTACTAATGTTATTAGTATTGCAAGATTGTTATTATCAGTAATATTATGGCAAGGTTATTAGATTCGTGCAAAAATAATGACGTAATAATGTCGTTTTTTGACGTTAAAAAATATATCAAAAAACGACATTATTATTACAAGATTATTATTACAATTAGTATTATTGCAAGGTTATTATGAGTTTGGTGCAAAAATAATGACGTGATAATGTCGTTTTCTGACGTTAAAAAATACGTCAAAAAACGACATTATTACGTCATCATATTTATCTTTTTCATATATATATATATATATATATATATATATGAATTAGGTTGGTGCATAAATAATGACGTAATAATGTCGTTTTTTGACGTTAAAAAATATGTCAAAAAACGACATTATTACGTCATTAATTTTGCACCAAACTAATACATATATATATATATATATATATATTCATATGAAAATGATATGTATATATATATATTAGGTTGGTGCAAAAATAGTGAAGTAATAATGTCGTTTTTTGACGTTAAAAAATACATCAAAAAACGACATTATTATTACAAGATTATTATCATTAGTATTATTGCAAGGTTATTATTAGGTTGGTGTAAAAATAATGACGTAATAATGTCGTTTTCTGACGTTAAAAAATACGTCAAAAAACGACATTATTACGTCATCATATTTATCTTTTTCATATGTATATATATATATATATATATGAATTCGGTTGGTGCATAAATAATGACGTAATAATGTCGTTTTTTCACGTTAAAAAATATGTCAAAAAACGACATTATTACGGCATCATTTTTGCACCAATCTAATACATATATTTATCATTTTCATATGTATATATATATGTATATATGTATTAGGTTGATGCAAAAATAATGACGTAGTAATGTCGTTTTCTGCCGTTCAAAATACGTCAAAAAACGACATTATTACGTCATCATTTTTGCACCAATCTAATATATATATATATATATATATATATATATATATATATACATATGAAAATGATAAATATATATATATATGTATTAGGTTGGTGCAAAAATAATGACGTAATAATGTCGTTTTTGACGTTAAAAAATATGTCAAAAAACGACATTATTACGGCATCATTTTTGCACCAATGTAATACATATATTTATCATTTTCATATGTATATATATGTGTATATATGTATTAGGTTGATGCAAAAATAATGACGTAGTAATGTCGTTTTCTGCCGTTCAATATACGTCAAAAAACGACATTATTGCATCATCATTTTTGCACCAATCTAATATATATATATATACATATGAAAATGATAAATATATATATATATATATTAGGTTGGTGCAAAATTAATGGCGTAATAATGTCGTTTTTTGACTTTAAAAATACATCAAAAAACGACATTATTATTACAAGGTTATTATTATTTAAAAAGTTATCCTTACTTTTTCAATTATTAAGTGCTTACTAATATTATTAGTATTACAAGATTATTAGTATTGTAATTAAAGATTATTATTATTATTATTATTGCAAGATTGTTAATATTATTATTATGACAATATTATTAGTATTATTAGTACAAGATTATTATTATTACAAGATTATTAGTATTATGATTACAAGATTATTACTATTATTATTGTTGCACGATTATTATTATTATTATTATAATTAAAAGATTATTATTATAATTAAAAGATTATTATTATTATTATTATATGATTAGTATTATTATTAAAATATGATTATTATTATTATAAGATTATTAGTATTATAATTATTACAAGATATTTAGTATTATGATTACAAAATTATTTGCATTATTATTGTTGCACGATTATTAATATTATTATAATTAAAAGTTTATTATTATTAGTATTATTAAAAGATTATTATTATTATTATATGATTAGTATTATTGTTACAATATGATTATCATTATTACAAGATTATTAGTATTATAATTATTACAAGATAGTTTTATTATTATTACAAGATTATTAGTATTATTGTTATTACAAGACTATTAGTAGTAGTATTATTAGAAGATTATTAGTATGATTATTAGAAATTATTATTAGTAGTACAAGATTATTTTTTATTACTATTACATGATTATTAGTACTTTATTTTTAAAAGATTATTTGTATTTTATTATTACAAGATTATTAGTATTATAATTTTTGCAAGACAGTTTTATTATTATTACAAGATTATTAGTATTATTGTAATTACAAGACTATTAGTAGTAGTATTATTAGAAGATTATTAGTATGATTATTAGAAATTATTATTATTAGTACAAGATTATTTTTTATTATTATTACATGATTATTAGTACTTTATTTTTAAAAGATTATAAGTATTTTGTTATTAGAACATTATTAGTATTATGATTATTGCAAGATAGTTTTATTATTATTACAAGATTATTAGTATTATTGTTATTACAAGACTATTAGTAGGAGTAGTATTACAAGATTATTAGTATGATTATTAGAAATTATTATTACATGATTATTAGTACTTTATTTTTAAAAGATTATATGTATTTTATTATTACAAGATTATTAGTATTATAATTATTGCAAGATAGTTTTATTATTATTACAAGATTATTAGTATTATTGTTATTACTAGACTATTAGTAGTAGTATTATTAGAAGATTATTAGTATGATTATTAGAAATTATTATTATTAGTACAAGATTATTTTTTATTATTATTACATGATTATTAGTACTTTATTATTAAAAGATTATTAGTACTTTATTATTAAAAGATGGCTAGCGTTATATTATTAGTATAATTATTAGCTTATTAGTAGCCATATTATAGGATACTTACGTTTTTATTATTATCATGAAATACTTATTTAATATTGTTTTTACAAGGTTATTAATTTGTATACGCTTATTATTCGTAGTAGTAGTACAAGATTGTTATTACTAGCATAGTAGGTTGGTGCAAAAATAATGACGTAATAATGTCGTTTTTTGACGTTATAAAAATACGTCAAAAACGACATTATTACGTCATTAATTTTGCACCAACCAAATACATATATATATATATATATATTTATCATTTTCATATATATATATATATATATATATATATATATATATATATATATATATATATACATATATTTATGAATAAAAATGACAATAGGAAAACTGGTAATTGCTGACGCGTTTCGTCCAATGTGGACTTTATCAAAGCAAAATACGAAAATGAAATTAAATGAACAAAGTAACTAATAAAAACAAAAACAGAATGTACCTAGCAACTGGAATGGAGAGAAACGCTATTTTCATATTTTTAACTGAAAAATAACGTCAGTAATTGTCACGTGTGGAGAATATTGTAATTATAATTGTGTTGATGTATTCAACCATTTTCTTTTGATTTTATGAATCTGTTGTGTATATTTGTTTGTAAGAGCATTAATTTTGTTAAGAAAGGTGAAATAGGGAAAAAACCTGGGCGTAGATTAATATTTGGGTAGTTTACTATGGCGGCACTCTCCAGAATTTTCCTTCTGAGTGAGTTATTTTCTTTTTTTATGAGTGTAGCATTTTTAAAATCAAAATTATGGTTGAATTTATTTCTATGTATGACTAGTGCATTAGCTAAGTTGTTTTTTGTGAGGTCTCTTTTGTGCTCATAAATGCGTTTTCTCAAACTTCTACTTGTTTCTCCAATATATTGAGAGGAACAGTTTTGGCAATTTATTCTATAAATGCCTGCTTCAGAAATATTAGTGCTATTATTGTTTGAAGATCTTAGTATATCCATAATGGTTTTGGAAGTGTTTGTGACTATTTCAAGATTATTTAGATGGGATAGGTTATATGTATTAGGTTGGTGCAAAAATAATGACGTAGTAATGTCGTTTTTTGACGTTAAAAAAATACGTCGAAAACGACATTATTACGTCATTAATTTTGCACCAACCTAATACATATATATATATATATATATATATATATATATATATATATATATATATTATCATTTTCATATGTGTATATATATATATATATATATATATATATATATATATATATATATATATATATATATTAGGTTGGTGCAAAAATAATGACGTATTAATGTCGTTTTTTGACGTTAAAAAAATACGTCAAAAACGACAGTATTACGTCATTAATTTTGCACCAACCTAATACATATATATATATATATTTATCATTTTCATATGTGTATATATATATATATATATATATATATATATATATGTATTAGGTTGGTGCAAAAATAATGACGTAGTAATGTCGTTTTCTATCATTAAAAAATACGTCAAAAAACGATATTATTACGTCATTAATGTTACACCAACCTAATAAATATATATATATATATTTATCATTTTCTTATGTCTATATATATATATATATATATATATATATTTATGTCGTTAAAAATTACATCAAAAAACGATATTATTACGTCATTAATGTTGCACCAACCTAATAAATATATATATATATCATTTTCATATGTATATATATATATATATATATTATTACAAGATTATTAGTATAATTATTAGATTATTAATAGACATATTATAGCATACTTACATTTTTATTATTATCATAAAATGCTTATTTAATATTGTTTTAACAAGGTTATTATTTTGTACAATCTTGTATTATTAGATTAATTATTGTTATTACTAGCATAATATTACGAGGTTGATGGAAAAATAATGACGTAATAATGTCGTTTTTGACGTTAAAAAATACGTCAAAAAACGACATTATTACGTCATTAATTTTACACCAACCTAATACATATATATATATATTTATCATTTTCATATGTCTATATATATATATATATATATATATATATATATTAGGTTGATGCAAAAATAATGTATATATGTATTTTGATGCAAAATAATGACGTAATAATGTCGTTTTTTGACGTTAGAAAATACGTCAAAAAACGACATTATTACGTCATTATTTTTGCACCAGCCTAATAATATTATTACAAGCTTATTTTTATTTTTTTCTGGATTTATTATCATTTAATTATTAGGGCGCGTTTTTGAGCCCCCCCCCCCCCTGAAAGATGCGGTATTATGGCGTAGGGAGGGTTGATTGGTGAAGGTCGGGTTTTTGTGGTCAAGGGGTAAATTGTATCGAGTGCATGGGTCGCGAATCCGGTTACCTTAGTATAAGATAGAATTGTATTTAATATACAATATACATAGTGTTTCAAAATGAATATGCCAAAATCATTACGCTGTTTTTTCAGATCTATAGCATTGTAGTGGTCTGAATCAGTGGTTATTTGATAGAGTACTTATCAAAGGTTGATTAGGTGTTAGTTTCACCGCTTCCGGTGCAGCTGAATTGTGGGAAGATCAATCAAAATGGCGACTCCTCAGCAGAAGGCATTATGCGTGCTTGAGTTCGCGAAACCAAACGCCATTGTCACGGTGCAGCGTGCTTTCAGAACAGAATTCGGCATTGATCCGCCCCATCGTGAGAGCATTCAGCGGTGGGTTAAACAGTTTAAAGAGAGTGGGTGCCTGTGCAAAGGAAAGAGTCCTGGAAGACCACGTGTTACAGAGGAGCAAGTGGAGAGGATTCATGATGCATTTGAGAGCAGCCCACATAAGTCCGTACATCGAGCAAGTCTTCAGTTTGCCATCCCTCATACCTCTGTCTGGCATGTGTTAAAGAGACGATTACACATGAAACCATACAAACTAAGCCTCGTCCAAGCACTTACTAATTATGACAAGGTGATTTTGAGGACTTTCTGTGAGTCAATGCTGGAGATGGAGGAAGGTGATGAAGCTCTCTTTTCACGTTTAGTTTTTAGTGACGAAGCGAATTTCCATTTGAGAGGCACAGTCAATCGTCACAATGTGTGCATTTGGGGAACAAAGCACCCACATGAAACTGTTGAGCATGAAAGAGATTCCCCTAAAGTAAACGTCTTCTGTGCTGTGTCTCAAGACAAGGTCTATGGTCCCTTTTTCTTTTACAGGACAAACCTATCTCGAAATGCTCCAAAACTGGCTATTCACTTTACTGCAAGCAGATTCGAATGACTTCATTTTTCAGCAAGAGGGAGCCCCACCCCATTGGCATCTCGGGGTTAGAGCTTATCTGATTGAAAACATGCCTCAGCGATGGATTGGGAGGAGAGGTGCTAGAGACCCTTGCTCTCTGTGCTTGGTCTGCCAGATCCCCGGACATCACTGTGTGTGACTTTTTCTTGTTGGGGGGGTTATGTTAAAGACCATGTTTATGTTCCAGAACTTCCAGCAAGTATCGATGACTTGAAAAGGTCGAATAACAGCTGTAATCAACACGGCGGACCGTGACATGCTGAGGCGCGTTTGGGAGGAATTCTCATATCGGCTTGATGTTGTCCGCGCTACCGGTGGTGGCCACATTGAGCATTTATAAAACATGAAATGAAACTTGAATGTATATACAACACATGTGTTCATGCTAGAGGTTTGTAAATTTTTTTCGTTTTTGACACATCACGTGATGATTTGGGCGTATTCTTTTTGAAACACCCTGTATATATATATATATATATATATATATATATATATATATATATATATATATATATATATATATATATATTCCATTCGCAAAACCAATAGCGAGAGAGCTTCTTGATTTTGTCCCATGGTAAGAATACAGCCGCCTGTCTTTGATGTTATTAGGGCCCATTCAACCTCTCTTTTCAGAGGGTTGAATGACGCGTAATAACATAAGTTTTATTTAAATTATTTCGATCTTATATGTAGTTTGTTCTGGGGTTTAATCCCTACCCTCGCTTTTTTTGTGGGTCCTTCTTGGGTTTATGGTGACTGGCAGATTTTTGGTGAAAGGGTAAATTATATCCAGTGGGTCGTAAATCGAATTAACTGAGTATAGGATATTTAACTTAAGACCAGCCTTTTTTTTTTTTTCGGCCTTTTGCCATAGATTTATTTAATATAAGATAAACAGGGCCATTTACATTTAGAAATAAATGGCTTTTTGTACAGGTTCAACCTGAGATATTTTTTTTTTTTTTTATCTGTTTTTTTTTTTTCCTCCTCCCC
>CAWVQA010000841.1:298989-303989 GCA_963932145.1 Acanthosepion lycidas
ATAGATAGATAGATAGATACATAGATAGATAGAATTGAAAAGGACTGAGATAGATAGATAAATAGATAGATAGATAGATGTGAAAAGGACTGAGATAGATAGATAGATAGATAGATAGATAGATAGATAGATAGATAGATGTGAAAAGAACTGAGATAGATGTGAAAAGAACTGAGATAGATAGATACATAGATGTGAAAAGGACTGAGATAGATACATAGATAGATAGATAGATAGATAGATAGATAGATAGATAGATGTGAAAATGACTTAGATAGATAGATAGATAGATAGATAGATAGATAGATATGAGTATAGACTGGAATAGATAGATAGATAGATAGATAGATAGATAGATAGATAGATAGATATGAGTAGATACTGGAATAGATAGATAGATGTGAAAATGACTGAGAGAGATAGATAGATAGATAGATAGATAGAAAGAAAGAATTGGTTGATCTACAGATAGATAAATTCATAGAAATATATATATATATATATATATATATATATATATATATATATATATATATGTATATATATATATATATATATATATATATATATATATATATATATATATATATATATGAAAAGGACTGACGTAAATAAATTAGATAAATTGATATGAAATGGTCTATAAATTATTTCCAATGCAATTCTATAGTAAAATTATTTCAAATATAATTCTATAATAAAGTGATTTCCATTGCTATTCTATAGTAAAATGATTTCCTATGAAAATCCCATAGTAATTTTTTCCAATGCAATTCTATAGTAATATGATTTCCAATGCAAATCTATAGTAAAATCATTTCCAATGCATTACTATAGTAAATTGAATGCCAATAAAATCCTATAGTATAATTATTTCCAAATTAATTCTATAATAAAATGATTTCCAATGCTTTACTATAGTAAAATGATTTCCAATGCATTTCTATAGTGAAATGATATCCAATGCATTCCTATAGTAAAATGATTTCCAATGCAATTCTCTAGTAAAATGATTCCCAATGCTTTCCTATAGTAAAATGATTTCCAATGCAATTCTCTAGTAAAATGATTTCCAATGCAATTCTCTAGTAAAATGATATCCAATGCATTCCTATAGTAAAATGATTTCCAATGCAATTCTCTAGTAAAATGATTCCCAATGCTTTCCTATAGTAAAATGATTTCCAATGCATTCCTATAGTAAAATGATTTCCAATGCATTCCTATAGTAAAATGATTTCCAATGCATTCCTATAGTAAAATGATTTCCAATGCATTCCTATAGTAAAAGGATTTCCAATGCATTCCTATAGTAAAATGATTTCCAATGCAATTCTCTAGTAAAATGATTTCCAATGCATTCCTATAGTAAAATGATTTCCAATGCATTCCTATAGTAAAATGATTTCCAATGCTTTCCTATAGTAAAATGATTTCCAATGCATTCCTATAGTAAAATGATTTCCAATGCAATTCTCTGGTAAAATGATTTCCAATGCATTCCTATAGTAAAATGATTTCCAATGCATTCCTATAGTAAAATGATTTCCAATGCATTCCTATAGTAAAATGATTTCCAATGCATTCCTATAGTAAAATGATTTCCAATGCATTCCTATAGTAAAATGATTTCCAATGCAATTCTCTAGTAAAATGATTTCCAATGCATTCCTATAGTAAAATGATTTCCAATGCATTCCTATAGTAAAATGATTTCCAATGCATTCCTATAGTAAAATGATTTCCAATTCATTCCTATAGTAAAATGATTTCCAATGCAATTCTCTAGTAAAATGATTTCCAATGCATTCCTATAGTAAAATGATTTCCAATGCATTCCTATAGTAAAATGATTTCCAATGCATTCCTATAGTAAAATGATTTCCAATGCTTTCCTATAGTAAAATGATTTCCAATGCATTCCTATAGTAAAATGATTTCCAATGCAATTCTCTGGTAAAATGATTTCCAATGCATTTCTATAGTAAAATGATTTCCAATGCATTCCTATAGTAAAATGATTTCCAATGCAATTCTCTAGTAAAATGATTCCCAATGCTTTCCTATAGTAAAATGATTTCCAATGCATTCCTATAGTAAAATGATTTCCAATGCATTCCTATAGTAAAATGATTTCCAATGCATTCCTATAGTAAAATGATTTCCAATGCATTCCTATAGTAAAATGATTTCCAATGCAATTCTCTAGTAAAATGATTTCCAATGCATTCCTATAGTAAAATGATTTCCAATGCATTCCTATAGTAAAATGATTTCCAATGCTTTCCTATAGTAAAATGATTTCCAATGCATTCCTATAGTAAAATGATTTCCAATGCAATTCTCTGGTAAAATGATTTCCAATGCATTCCTATAGTAAAATGATTTCCAATGCATTCCTATAGTAAAATGATTTCCAATGCAATTCTCTAGTAAAATGATTCCCAATGCTTTCCTATAGTAAAATGATTTCCAATGCATTCCTATAGTAAAATGATTTCCAATGCATTCCTATAGTAAAATGATTTCCAATTCAATTCTCTAGTAAAATGATTTCCAATGCAATTCTCTAGTAAAATGATTTCCAATGCATTCCTATAGTAAAATGATTTCCAATGCAATTCTCTAGTAAAATGATTTCCAATGCATTCCTATAGTAAAATGATTTCCAATGCAATTCTCTAGTAAAATGATTCCCAATGCTTTCCTATAGTAAAATGATTTCCAATGCATTCCTATAGTAAAATGATTTCCAATGCAATTCTCTAGTAAAATGATTTCTAATGCATTCCTATAGTAAAATGATTTCCAATGCAATTCTCTAGTAAAATGATTTCCAATGCATTCCTATAGTAAAATGATTTCCAATGCAATTCTCTAGTAAAATGATTTCCAATGCATTCCTATAGTAAAATGATTTCCAATGCAATTCTCTAGTAAAATGATTTCCATTGCAATTCTCTAGTAAAATGATTTCCAATGCATTCCTATAGTAAAATGATTTCCAATGCAATTCTCTAGTAAAATGATTTCAAATGCATTCCTATAGTAAAATGATTTCCAATGCAATTCTCTAGTAAAATGATTTCCAATGCAATTCTCTAGTAAAATGATTTCCAATGCATTCCTATAGTAAAATGATTTCCAATGCATTCCTATAGTAAAATGATTTCCAATGCAATTCTCTAGTAAAATGATTTCTAATGCATTCCTATAGTAAAATGATTTCCAATGCATTCCTATAGTAAAATGATTTCCAATGCAATTCTCTAGTAAAATGATTTCCAATGCATTACTATAGTAAAATGATGTCCAATGTAATTCTATAGTAAAATGCTTTCCAATGCATTCCTATAGTAAAATGATTTCCAATGCATTCCTATAGTAAAATGATTTCCAATGCAATTCTCTAGTAAAATGATTTCCAATGCATTCCTATAGTAAAATGATTTCTAATGCATTCCTATAGTAAAATGATTTCCAATGCAATTCTCTAGTAAAATGATTTCCAATGCATTCCTATAGTAAAATGATTTCAAATGCATTCCTATAGTAAAATGATTTCCAATGCAATTCTCTAGTAAAATGATTTCCAATGCATTCCTATAGTAAAATGATTTCCAATGCATTCCTATAGTAAAATGATTTCCAATGCATTCCTATAGTAAAATGATTTCCAATGCAATTCTCTAGTAAAATAATTTCCAATGCATTCCTATAGTAAAATGATTTCCAATGCATTCCTATAGTAAAATGATTTCCAATGCAATTCTCTAGTAAAATGATTTCCAATGCATTCCTATAGTAAAATGATTTCCAATGCATTCCTATAGTAAAATGATTTCCAATGCATTCCTATAGTAAAATGATTTCCAATGCATTCCTATAGTAAAATGATTTCCAATGCAATTCTCTAGTAAAATAATTTCCAATGCATTCCTATAGTAAAATGATTTCCAATGCAATTCTCTAGTAAAATGATTTCCAATGCAATTTTCTAGTAAAATGATTTCCAATGCATTCCTATAGTAAAATGATTTCCAATGCATTCCTATAGTAAAATGATTTCCAATGCATTCCTATAGTAAAATGATTTCCAATGCATTCCTATAGTAAAATAATTTCCAATGCATTCCTATAGTAAAATGATTTCCAATGCATTCCTATAGTAAAATGATTTCCAATGCATTCCTATAGTAAAATGATTTCCAATGCAATTCTCTAGTAAAATGATTTCCAATGCATTCCTATAGTAAAATGATTTCCAATGCATTCCTATAGTAAAATGATTTCCAATGCATTCCTATAGTAAAATAATTTCCAATGCATTCCTATAGTAAAATTATTTCCAATGCAATTCTCTAGTAAAATGATTTCCAATGCATTCCTATAGTAAAATGATTTCCAATGCATTCCTATAGTAAAATGATTTCCAATGCATTCCTATAGTAAAATGATTTCCAATGCATTCCTATAGTAAAATGATTTCCAATGCAATTCTCTAGTAAAATGATTTCCAATGCATTCCTATAGTAAAATGATTTCCAATGCATTCCTATAGTAAAATGATTTCCAATGCATTCCTATAGTAAAATGATTTCCAATGCATTCCTATAGTAAAATGATTTCCAATACAATTCTATAGTAAAATGATTTCCAATGCATTCCTATAGTAAAATGATTTCCAATGCATTCCTATAGTAAAATGATTTCCAATGCATTCCTATAGTAAAATGATTTCCAATGCATTCCTATAGTAAAATGATTTCCAATGCAATTCTCTAGTAAAATGATTTCCAATGCATTCCTATAGTAAAATGATTTCCAATGCATTCCTATAGTAAAATGATTTCCAATGCAATTCTCTAGTAAAATGATTTCCAATGCATTCCTATAGTAAAATGATTTCCAATGCATTCCTATAGTAAAATGATTTCCAATGCATTCCTATAGTAAAATGATTTCCAATGCATTCCTATAGTAAAATGATTTCCAATGCA
>CAWVQA010000841.1:308989-313989 GCA_963932145.1 Acanthosepion lycidas
GTGGGGTTTGTGTGAAATTATCATAGGTAAAAATTATTATTATCTATATTTATTTTTAAAATTTGAAAAAAATGGCGGTTTATTTGTTATATTTACAGCTGTGTTATTTGTGTATATATATATATATATATATATATATATATATATATATATATATATATATATATATAAATGTAATGAAAAACAAATCACTTTAATGTACCATTACGATATTTGGGTTTTTATTTTTGGTGAAGCTGTAGAAAAAAAAAAAAAAAAAAAAAAAAAATATTCCTCAAGAGAAAATTCTTCGGAAGAATTAAAAAAAAAAAAATAAAAAAAAATAAAATAAATAAATAAAATTTACAAAAAAAAAAAACGAAAAAAAAAAAAAACACTGTATAAATCTAGATGAATTTATTAGACTGGTGCAAAAAAAATGTCGTTTTGTCACATGGTGACGTACGTATGAAAACGACATTCTTTTTGCACCTACCTAATATTTGGTTGGTGCAAAAAAAATGTCGTTCTCTCACATAGTAACGCACGTGTGAAAACGACATTTCTTTGCACCAACCTAATATTAGGTTGGTGCAAAAAAAATGTCGTTCTCTCACATAGTAACGTACGTGTGAAAACGACATTATTCTTGCACCAACCTAATATTAGTTTGGTGCGTAATTATCGGTCGTTTCTGCAATGGTTTTGCCATACAAAAAACGCCTGATATTTACGCACCAACCTAACATCCTCGCATGTATGTATATACGTGTGGTGGGGTTTGTGTGAAATTATCATAGGTAAAAATTATTATTATCTATATTTATTTTTAAAATTTGAAAAAAATGGCGGTTTATTTGTTATATTTACAGCTGTGTTATTTGTGTATATATATATATATATATATATATATATATATATATATATATATATATATATAAATGTAATGAAAAACAAATCACTTTAATGTACCATTACGATATTTGGGTTTTTATTTTTGGTGAAGCTATAGAAAAAAAAAAAAAAAAAAAAAAAAATATTCCTCAAGAGAAAATTCTTCGGAAGAATTAAAAAAAAAAAAATAAAAAAAAATAAAATAAATAAATAAAATTTACAAAAAAAAAAAACGAAAAAAAAAAAAAACACTGTATAAATCTAGATGAATTTATTAGACTGGTGCAAAAAAAATGTCGTTTTGTCACATGGTGACGTACGTATGAAAACGACATTCTTTTTGCACCTACCTAATATTTGGTTGGTGCAAAAAAAATGTCGTTCTCTCACATAGTAACGCACGTGTGAAAACGACATTTCTTTGCACCAACCTAATATTAGGTTGGTGCAAAAAAAATGTCGTTCTCTCACATAGTAACGTACGTGTGAAAACGACATTATTCTTGCACCAACCTAATATTAGTTTGGTGCGTAATTATCCGTCGTTTCTGCAATGGTTTTGCCATACAAAAAACGCCTGATATTTACGCACCAACCTAACATCCTCGCATGTATGTATATACGTGTGGTGGGGTTTGTGTGAAATTATCATAGGTAAAAATTATTATTATCTATATTTATTTTTAAAATTTGAAAAAAATGGCGGTTTATTTGTTATATTTACAGCTGTGTTATTTGTGTATATATATATATATATATATATATATATATATATATATATATATATATATATATATATATATATATATATATATAAATGTAATGAAAAACAAATCACTTTAATGTACCATTACGATAATTTATTTCACCTAAATCCTTTTTTAAGGATTCAGGATCATCAGGTAAAACTTCCAACAACGAATTGAGGGGAAAAATGGGATTAGAAATTGGTGGGTAGTGTAATTTTTGTAATTTAATAGAGGGGGTTGAGAGTGGTAGTTAAACAGACAATATAAAGTATAGGGAGGGGTTAATTTTATATCTCTCTTAAGTATGTTTTATATTGGAGTAGGAGGAGTGACAGAACCTTTGACCTCTTTAGATGCTTAACAAAACGGAAGTGAATTGTAGAAAATGTATACAAGTGCGTCTTATGGTAAAGAGAGAGATAGGGGGAGGGGGAAAGAGAGATGGAGTTGTTATAATTTTGTTTTAATAATGTATGTATATATATATATATATATATATATATATATATATATATATATATATATATTATATAAATAATTATATTTATGCTCTACTTTCTAGGGGTTAATTTTATATCTCTCTTCAGTATGTTTTATATTGGAGTAGGAGGAGTGACAGAACCTTTGACCTCTTTAGATGCTTAACAAAACGGAAGTGAATTGTAGAAAATGTATACAAGTGCGTCTTATGGTAAAGAGAGAGATAGGCGGGAGGGGGAAAGAGAGATGGAGTTGTTATAATTTTGTTTTAATAATGTATGTATATATATATATATATATATATATATATATATATATTTTTATATAAATAATTATATTTATGCTCTACTTTCTAGGGGTTAATTTTCTATCTCTCTTAAGTATGTTTTATATTGGAGTAGGAGGAGTGACAGAACCTTTGACCTCTTTAGATGCTTAACAAAACGGAAATGAATTGTAGAAAATGTATACAAGTGCGTCTTATGGTAAAGAGAGAGATAGGGGGGAGGGGGAAAGAGAGATGGAGTTGTTATAATTTTGTTTTAATAATGTATGTATATATATATATATATATATATATATATATATTTTATATAAATAATTATATTTATGCTCTACTTTCTAGGGGTTAATTTTCTATCTCTCTTAAGTATGTTTTATATTGGAGTAGGAGGAGTGACAGAACCTTTGACCTCTTTAGATGCTTAACAAAACGGAAGTGAATTGTAGAAAATGTATACAAGTGCGTCTTATGGTAAAGAGAGAGATAGGCGGGAGGGGGGAAAGAGAGATGGAGTTGTTATAATTTTGTTTTAACAAAATTATGTAAAAGATAGTTTACAATGTTTGATAGAAAATTCGATGTCTGAAAAAAATTTTGTTATTAACTTAAATATTTAATTTTTTAAGTAAATAGTTTCAGGACTAAATATAACTATTATTGTAATAAACATATTTATCTAGGACATAAAGAAATATTTAAAATCTTAATAGTTTATTCACCCGACTAATTGTATTTCCCCAAAAAAAAGAAATATATATATATATATATATATATATATATATATATATATATATATATATATATATATATATATATATATATATATAACATCTATTTTAATATTTAAAATTAATTCATGAATGCAATTTATTTATTACATTGGTAAACTAAATTAAAGATTAGGTTTCATTATTTAATAGAATTTGAGGGTAATATTAATTTTCATTACATATTAGCTCTGTCCTACATTTTCTACAATACATTTTCTACAATTCATTTCCGTTTTATTAACCATCTAAATAGGTCAAGTTTTCTGTCACTCCTCCTACTCCAATATAAAACATACTTAAGAGAGATATAAAATTAACCCCTCCCTATACTTTATATATTCTGTTTAACTACCACTCTCAACCCCCTCTATTAAATTACAAAAATTACACTACCCACCAATTTCTAATCCCATTTTTTTTCTCAATTCGTTGTTGGAAGTTTTACCTGATGATCCTGAATCCTTAAAAAAGGATTTAGGTGAAATAAATTATCGTAATGGTACATTAAAGTGATTTGTTTTTCATTACATATTAGCTCTGTCCTAACATCCTCTTTGGATTTACCAATTCGGTTTACCAAGTTCCTTATAACTTAAATATATATATATATATATATATATATATATATATATATATATATATATATATATATATAATTATTTATTTTTAAAGAAAAAAAAAATTTATAACATAATAATTATATCTGCTCTACTTTGTATTGAGCACTCTTTTAAGAATAGTAATTGTTGGTTATTGGAATTCATTCCATATACACCAATCATATACTTGGGTATATATATATATATATATATATATATATATATATATATATATATATATATATATGGAGAAAAATTGTTGGAAAAAACAAACAAAAATCCTTAAATGCAATTATGTTGTTTTAATATGAATGCAATGTCAACGTCTGACGTTTCGGTTTAATAAACCTTCTTCAGGACAATATTCATTAAAATACAATTAACATAATCAGTTCAACATGACAAAGACGATGCACATAAAAACAAGACTTATCCAAAACAGATAACTGAAAATTTTAAATGATCAGCTTTCCGTTTAAGCATGGTCACTTAGTCGTCAAATGGGCGACGCTTTCAAAACGTATTCCTAAAATTTAAGTATTTTGAATGAAAACGAAAAAATGAAAAGAATTCTATTATGATGGAAAATTGTATGTACGCTTATCGAGCATTAATCTCGCTAAAAAAGGGGAAATACTAAAGAAACCAGGTCTAGTATTCACCGTGCGTGAGATGGATATTATACCTGCTTCATAAATGCTCCTAAGATTTTTATTATGAAAATATTTTAAAATCTTCACGGAATCAAAATCGTAATCATGATCTGCTTTAGTTATGTGTACAACTAAAGCATTGTTCAAATTTCCGAGGCGAATATCTCGTTTATGTTCGAAAACACGAGATTTTACTGACCTACATGTTTCACCCACATATTTTAAGTCACAGTTTTTGCATGAGATTTGGTAGATGCAAGCATCGGATGTAATATGTTGTTTCCTGGTGCTATTTAATAAATTACGGATAGTTCTAGTAGGTAATATTGTAGTTTTAATTTTTAACGTATTTAAATTATTGGAAATACGTTCGGTCAATATATATATATATATATTAAGAAATGAATATACGAGATTCATGGAAGATTGAAGTTTATAAGCAGTAAATTCGACATAACCAACCGAATGCTCCTTTGTGGCCGAATCGGTTAGGCACGCCCGGCTAAATGACGGTTCCGTATAGGATGCAGGTTCGAATCTTGTAAAAGGACGAAAATTTTCTGCGAAAATTTCTCGGACATTCAGGCCGGTAA
>CAWVQA010000841.1:316489-328989 GCA_963932145.1 Acanthosepion lycidas
CAATGTAAGGTAAACAGAGAGATTAAGAGCAGATAAAGAAAGAAAGAAAGAAACAAACAAACCAACAAAGTAAGAAAGAAAGAAAGAAAGAAAGAAAGAAAGAAAGAGAGGACGGACAATGTAAAGTAAACAGAGATAGGAAGAAAGAAAGAAAGGAAGAAAGAAAGAAAGAAAGGAAGAAAGAAAGAAAGAAAGAAAGAAAGGAAAGACAATGTAAGGTAAACAGAGAGATTAAGAGCAGATAAAGAAAGAAAGAAAGAAACAAACAAACCAACAAAGTAAGAAAGAAAGAAAGAAAGAAAGAAAGAAAGAAAGGACGGAGAATGTAAGGTAAACAGAGAGATTAAGAGCAGATAAAGAAAGAAAGAAACAAACAAACAAAGGAAGAAAGAAAGAAAAGAAGAAAGAAAGAAAAAGGGCGGAAAATGCAAGGAATACAGAGATATTAAGTGCAGATAAATAAAAAATGAAAGAAAGAAAGAAAGAAAGAAAGAAAGAGAGGACGGACAATGTAACGTAAACAGAGAGATTAAGACCAGATAAAAAAAGATAGGAAGGAAGAAAGAAAGAAAGAAAGAAAGAAAGAAAGGAAAGACAATGAAATGTAAACAGAGAGATTAAGAGCAGAGAAAGAGAGAAAGAAAGAAAGAAAGAAAGAAAGAAAGAAAGAAAGGACAATGTAAGGTAAACAGAGAGATTAACAGCAGACAAAGAAAGAAAGGAACAAACAAACAAACAAACAAAGGAAGAAAGAAAGAATGAAGGTACGGACAATGTATGGTAAACAGAGGGATTAAGAGCAGATAAATAAAGAAAGAAAGGAAGGAAGAAAGAAAGAAAAACAGAAAGAAAGAAAGAAAGCAAGAAAGAAAGAAGAAAGAAAGAAAGAAAGGGCGGAAAATGCAAGGAATACAGAGATATTAAGTGTAGATAAATAAAAAATGAAAGAAAGAAAGAAAGAAAGAAAGAAAGAAAGAGAGGACGGACAATGTAAACAGAGATAGGAAGAAAGAAAGAAAGAAAGGAAGAAAGAAAGAAAGAAAGAAAGAAAGAAAGAAAGGAAGGAAAGACAATGAAATGTAAACAGAGAGATTAAGTGCAGATAAATAAAAAATGAAAGAAAGAAAGAAAGAAAGAAAGAAAGAAAGAGAGGACGGACAATGTAAACAGAGATAGGAAGAAAGAAAGAAAGAAAGAAAGAAAGAAAGAAAGAAAGAAAGAAAGAAAGAAAGAAAGGAAAGACAATGTAAGGTAAACAGAGAGATTAAGAGCAGATAAAGAAAGAAAGAAAGAAACAAACAAACCAACAAAGTAAGAAAGAAAGAAAGAAAGAAAGAAAGAAAGAAAGAGAGGACGGACAATGTAAAGTAAACAGAGATAGGAAGAAAGAAAGAAAGGAAGAAAGAAAGAAAGAAAGGAAGAAAGAAAGAAAGAAAGAAAGAAAGGAAAGACAATGTAAGGTAAACAGAGAGATTAAGAGCAGATAAAGAAAGAAAGAAAGAAACAAACAAACCAACAAAGTAAGAAAGAAAGAAAGAAAGAAAGAAAGAAAGAAAGGACGGAGAATGTAAGGTAAACAGAGAGATTAAGAGCAGATAAAGAAAGAAAGAAACAAACAAACAAAGGAAGAAAGAAAGAAAAGAAGAAAGAAAGAAAAAGGGCGGAAAATGCAAGGAATACAGAGATATTAAGTGCAGATAAATAAAAAATGAAAGAAAGAAAGAAAGAAAGAAAGAAAGAGAGGACGGACAATGTAACGTAAACAGAGAGATTAAGACCAGATAAAAAAAGATAGGAAGGAAGAAAGAAAGAAAGAAAGAAAGAAAGAAAGAAAGGAAAGACAATGAAATGTAAACAGAGAGATTAAGAGCAGAGAAAGAGAGAAAGAAAGAAAGAAAGAAAGAAAGAAAGGACAATGTATGGTAAACAGTGGGATTAAGAGCAGATAAAGAAAGAAAGAAAAAAACAACGGACAATGTAAGGTAAACAGAGAGATTAAGAGCAGATAAAGAAAGAAAGAAAGAAAGAAAGGAAAAAAGAAAGGACAATGTAAGGTAGACAGAGAGGTTAAGACGAGATAAAGAAAGAAAAAAAGAAACAAACAAACAAAAAAGTAAGAAAGAAAGAAAGAAAGAAAGAAAGAAAGAAAGAAAGGACGGAGAATGTAAGGTAAACAGAGAGATTAACAGCACATAAAGAAAGAAAGAAAGAAAGAAAGAAAGAAAGAAAGAAAGAAAGAAAGAAAGGAAGACAGAAAGGACGGACAATGGAAGATAAACAGAGAGATTAAGAGCAGATAAAGAAAGAAAGCAAAAAAGAAAGAAAAGAAGAAGGAAAGAAAGAAAGAAAGTAAGAAAAATGAAAGAACGGACTAAGTAAGGTAAACAGAGAGATTAAGAGAAGATAAAGAAAGAAAGAAAGAAAGAAAGAAAAGAAGAAATGAAGGAAAATATAAGGTAAACAGAGTGATTAAGAGTAGATAAAAAAGAAAGAAAGAAAGAAAGGACAATGTAAGGTAAACAGAGAGATTAAGAGCAGATAAAGAAAGAAAGAAAGGAAGAAAGAAAGAAAACAGAAAGAAAGAAAGCAAGAAAGAAAGAAGAAAGAAAGAAAGAAAGGGCGGAAAAATGCAAGGAATACAGAGATATTAAGTGCAGATAAATAAAAAATGAAAGAAAGAAAGAAAGAAAGAAAGAAAGAGAGGACGGACAATGTAACGTAAACAGAGAGATTAAGACCAGATAAAAAAAAGATAGGAAGGAAGAAAGAAAGAAAGAAAGAAAGGAAAGACAATGTAAGGTAAACAGAGAGAAAAAGAGGAAAGAAAGAAACAAAAAAACAAAGGACGCACAATGTAAGGTAAACGGAGAGATTAAGAGCAGATTAAGAAAGATAGGAAGAAAGAAAAAAACGAAGAAAGAAAGAAAGTAAGAGAGAAAGAGAGAAAGAACGGACAATGTAAGGTAAACAGAGAGTTTAAGAGAAGATAGAGAAAGATAGGAAGAAAGAAAGAAAGTAAGTAAGAAAGAAAGAAAGAAAGAAAGAAAGAGAGAACGGACAATGTAAGGTAAACAGAGAGA
The DNA here is from genome assembly GCA_963932145.1 of Acanthosepion lycidas. Taxonomy (NCBI): domain Eukaryota; kingdom Metazoa; phylum Mollusca; class Cephalopoda; order Sepiida; family Sepiidae; genus Acanthosepion; species Acanthosepion lycidas. The sequence continues at coordinate 319,570 of CAWVQA010000841.1, forward strand.
TTAAGAGCAGATAAAGAAAGTTATAAGATAAAGCAGATACAGAGAGGAAGGAAGGAAGGAAGGAAGGAAGGAAGAAAGAAAGAAAGAAAGAAAGAAAGGACGGTCGATATAATGTAAACAGAGAGATTAAGAGCAGATAAAGAAAGAAAGAAAGAAAGAAAGAAAGAAAGATAGAAAGAAAGGCCGGACAATGTTAGGTAAACAGAGATATATAGTGCAGATAAAGAAAGAAAGAATGGAAGAAAGAAAGAAAGTACGGCCAGTGTCAGGTAAACAGAGAGATTAAGAGCAGATAATGAAAGAAAGAAAGAAAGAAAGAAAGAAAGAAAGGAACGAACGAACGAACGAAGAAAGAAAGAAAGAAAGAAAGAAAGAAAGAAAGAAAGAAAGGACAGACAATGTAAGGTAAACAGAGAGATTAAGAGCAGATAAAGAAAGAAAGAAAGAAAGGAAAAGAGAAAAAAAGAAACAAAGAAACAAAGAAAAAAGAAACAAAGAAAGAAAGGAAAAGGAAAGAAAAAACGGACAATGTATGGTATACAGAGAGATTAAGAGCAGATAAACAAAGAAAGAAAGAAAGAAAGAAAGAAAGAAAGAAAGAAAGAAAGGAAGAAAGAAAGGAAGAAAGAAAGAAAGGACGGACAATGTAAGGTAAACAGAGAGATTATCAGCAGATAAAGAAATAAGGAACGAAAGAAAGAAAGAAAGAAAGAAACAAAGGACAATATAAGGTAATCAGAGAGATTAAGAGCAGATAAAGAAAGAAAGAAAGGAAGAAAGAAAGAAAGACAGAAAGAAAGAAAGCAAGAAAGAAGAAGAAAGAAAGAAAGAAAGAAAGGGCGGAAAATGCAAGGAATACAGAGAGATTAAGTGCAGATGAATAAAAAATGAAAGAAAGAAAGAAAGAAAGGACAATGTAAGGTAAACAGAGAGATTAACAGCAGATAAATAAAGAAAGAAACAAACAAACAAACAAACCAACAAAGTAAGAAAGAAAGAAAGAAAGAAAGAAAGAAAGGACGGAAAATGTAAGGTAAACAGAGAGATTAAAAGCAGATAAAGAAAGAAAGAAAGAAAGAAAGAAAGAAAGAAAGGACGGAGAATGTAAGGTAAACAGAGAGATTAAGAGCAGATAAAGAAAGAAAGAAACAAACAAACAAAGGAAGAAAGAAAGAAAAGAAGAAAGAAAAAAAAAGGGCGGAAAATGCAAGGAATACAGAGATATTAAGTGCAGATAAATAAAAAATGAAAGAAAGAAAGAAAGAAAAAAAGAAAGAAAGAGAGGACGGACAATGTAACGTAAACAGAGAGATTAAGACCAGATAAAAAAAAGATAGGAAGGAAGAAAGAAAGAAAGAAAGAAAGAAAGAAAGAAAGGAAAGACAATGAAATGTAAACAGAGAGATTAAGAGCAGAGAAAGAGAGAAAGAAAGAAAGAAAGAAAGAAAGAAAGAAAGAAAGGACAATGTAAGGTAAACAGAGAGATTAACAGCAGACAAAGAAAGAAAGGAACAAACAAACAAACAAACAAAGGAAGAAAGAAAGAAAAGAAGAAAGAAAGAATGAAGGTACGGACAATGTATGGTAAACAGAGGGATTAAGAGCAGATAAATAAAGAAAGAAAGGAAGGAAGAAAGAAAGAAAAACAGAAAGAAAGAAAGAAAGCAAGAAAGAAAGAAGAAAGAAAGAAAGAAAGGGCGGAAAATGCAAGGAATACAGAGATATTAAGTGCAGATAAATAAAAAATGAAAGAAAGAAAGAAAGAAAGAAAGAAAGAGAGGACGGACAATGTAAACAGAGATAGGAAGAAAGAAAGAAAGAAAGAAAGAAAGAGAGAAAGGAAGGAAGATAGAAAGAAGGGCGGAAAATGAAGGTAAACAGAGAGATGAAGGGCAGATAAAGAAAGAAAGAAATGAAGAATGAAATAAAGGAAGGGAAAAGAAAGAGAGAAAGAAAGAAAGAAAGAAAGAAAGTAGGGCCAGTGTCAGGTAAACAGAGAGATTAAGAGCAGATAATGAAAGAAAGAAAGAAAGAAAGGAACGAACGAACGAACGAAGAAAGAAAGAAAGAAAGAAAGAAAGAAAGAAAGAAAGAAAGGACAGACAATGTAAGGTAAACAGAGAGATTAAGAGCAGATAAAGAAAGAAAGAAAGAAAGGAAAAGAGAAAAAAAGAAACAAACAAACAAAGAAAAAAGAAACAAAGAAAGAAAGGAAAAGGAAAGAAAAAACGGACAATGTATGGTATACAGAGAGATTAAGAGCAGATAAACAAAGAAAGAAAGAAAGAAAGAAAGAAAGGAAGAAAGAAAGAAAGAAAGAAAGAAAGAAAGAAAGGAAGAAAGGAAGGAAGAAAGAAAGAAAGGACGGACAATGTAAGGTAAACAGAGAGATTCAGGGTAGATAAAGAAAGAAAGAAAGAAAGAAAGAAAGAAAGAAAGAAAGAAAGAAAGAAAGAGAGAAAGGAAGGAAGATAGAAAGAACGGCGGAAAATGAAGGTAAACAGAGAGATGAAGGCCAGATAAAGAAAGAAAGAAATGAAGAATGAAATAAAGGAAGGAAGAAAGAAAGAGAGAAAGAAAGAAAGAAAGAAAGAAAGGAGGGACAATGTAAGGTAAACAGAGATTAACAGCAGATAAAGAAAGAAAGAAAAAAAAGATGAAGGAAAGAAAGTAAGAAAGAAAGAAAGGACGGAAAATGTAAGGTAAACAGAGAGATTAAGAACAGATAAAGAAAGAAAGAAAGGGAGAAAGAAAGAAAGAGAGAAAGAAAGAAAGAAAGAAAGAAAGAAAGAAAGAAAGAAAGGACAATGTAAGGTACACAGAGAGATTAAGAGACGATAAAGAAAGAAAGAAAGAAAGGACTGAAAATGTAAGGTAAACATAGAGATTAAGAGCAGATAAAGAAAGAAAGGAAGAAAGAAAGAAAGAAAGGACTGAAAATGTAAGGTAAACAGAGAGATTAAGAGCAGATAAAGAAAGTTATAAGATAAAGCAGATACAGAGAGGAAGGAAGGAAGGAAGGAAGAAAGAAAGAAAGAAAGAAAGAAAGAAAGAAAGGACGGTCGATATAAGGTAAACAGAGAGATTAAGAGCAGATAAAGAAAGAAAGAAAGAAAGAAAGAAAGAAAGAAAGAAAGAAAGAAAGGACGGTCGATATAAGGTAAACAGAGAGATTAAGAGCAGATAAAGAAAGAAAGAAAGAAAGAAAGAAAGATAGAAAGAAAGGCCGGACAATGTTAGGTAAACAGAGATATATAGTGCAGATAAAGAAAGAAAGAAAGGAAGAAAGAAAGAAAGTACGGCCAGTGTCAGGTAAACAGAGAGATTAAGAGCAGATAAAGAAAGAAAGAAAGAAAGAAAGAAAGGAAAAGAGAAAAAAAGAAACAAAGAAAGAAAGGAAAAGGAAAGAAAAAACGGACAATGTATTGTATACAGAGAGATTAAGAGCAGATAAAGAAAGAAAGAAAGAAAGAAACAAACAAACAAACAAACAAAGTAAGAAAGAAAGAAAGAAAGAAAGAAAGAAAGGACGGAGAATGTAAGGTAAACAGAGGGATTAACAGCACATAAAGAAAGAAAGGAAGGAAGAAAGAAAGAAAGGAAGAAAGAAAGAAAGAAAGAAATAAAGAAAGAAAGAAAGAAAGGACGGACAATGTAAGGTAAACAGAGAGATTAAGAGCAGATAAAGAGAGAAAGAAAGAAAGAAAGAAAGAAAGATAGAACGGACAACGTAATGTAAACAGAGAGATTAGGAGCAGATGAAGAAAGAAAAAAAGAAAGAAAGAAATGAAGGAAGTAAGAAAGAAAGAATGGACGGACAAAGTAAGGTAAACAGAGAGATTAAGTGTAGATAAAGAAAGAAAGAAAGAAAGAAAGAAAGAAAGAATGAAAGAAAGGATGAAAGAAAGAAAGAAAAAAGAATGAAAGAAAAAAGAAAAGAAAAAAGAAAGGACAATGTAAGGGAAACAGACTGATTAAGAGCAGAGAAAGAAAGAAAGAAAGAAAGAAAGAAAGAAAGAAAGAAAGAAAGAAAAAATGGAAGAAAGAAAGAAAGAAAGAAAGAAAGGAAGAAAAATGAAAGAAAAAAGAAAGAAATTGAGAAAGAAAGAAAGAAAGAAAGAAAGAAAGAAAGAAAGGACGGACGTACGGAGAATGTAAGATAAACTTAGAGACTAAAAGCAGAAAAAGAAAGAAAGAAAGAAAGAAAGAAAAGAAGAACGAAAGAAAGAAAGAAAGAAAGAAAGAAAGGACAATGTAAGGGAAACAGGCTGATTAAGAGCAGATAAAGAAGGAAAGAAAGAAAGAAAGAAAGATAGAAAGAAAGAAGGAATGGAAGAAAGAAAGAAAGAAAGGAAGAAAGAAAAAAGAAACAAAGAAACAAAGAAAGGACAATGTAAGATGAAGAGAGAGATTAAGAGCAGATAAAGAAAGAAAGAAAGAAAGAAAGGAAGAAAAATGAAAGAAAAAAGAAAGAATTTGAGAAAGAAAGAAAGAAAGAAAGGACGGGCATTGTAAGATAAACATAGAGACTAAGAGCAGAAAAAGAAAGAAAGAAAAAAAGAAGAACGAAAGAAAGAAAGAAAGAAAGAAAAATGTAAGGTATACAGAGAGATTAAGTGCAGATAAAAAAAGAATGAAATAAAGAAAAAAAGAAGAAAGAAAGAGAGGTCGGACAATGTAACGTAAACAGAGAGATTAAGTGTAGATAAAGAAAGAGAGAAAGAAAGAAAGAAAGGAAGAAAGAAAAAAAGACAGAAAGAAAGTACAGACAATGTAAGGTAAACAGAGAGATTAAGAGCAGATAAAGAGAGAAAGAAAGAAAGAAAGAAAGAAAGAAAGATAGAACGGACAACGTAATGTAAACAGAGAGATTAGGAGCAGATGAAGAAAGAAAAAAGAAAGAAAGAAATGAAGGAAGTAAGAAAGAAAGAATGGACGGACAAAGTAAGGTAAACAGAGAGATTAAGTGTAGATAAAGAAAGAAAGAAAGAAAGAAAGAAAGAAAGAAAGAAAGAAAGGATGAAAGAATGAAAGAAAGAAAGAATGAAAGAAAAAAGAAAAGAAAAAAGAAAGGACAATGTAAGGGAAACAGACTGATTAAGAGCAGATAAAGAAAGAAAGAAAGAAAGAAAGAAAGAAAGAAAGAAAAAATGGAAGAAAGAAAGAAAGAAAGAAAGAAAGAAAGGAAGAAAAATGAAAGAAAAAAGAAAGAAATTGAGAAAGAAAGAAAGAAAGAAAGAAAGGACGGACGTACGGAGAATGTAAGATAAACTTAGAGACTAAGAGCAGAAAAAGAAAGAAAGAAATAAAGAAAAGAAGAACGAAAGAAAGAAAGAAAGAAAGAAAGAAAGAAAGAAAGAAAGAAAGAAAGGAAGAAAGAAAGAAAGAACGAAAGAAAGTAAGGAAGAAAGAAAAAAGAAACAAAGAAACAAAGAAAGGACAATGTAAGATGAAGAGAGAGATTAAGAGCAGATAAAGAAAGAAAGAAAGAAAGAAAGAAAGGAAGAAAAATGAAAGAAAAAAGGAAGAATTTGAGAAAGAAAGAAAGGACGGGCATTGTAAGATAAACATAGAGACTAAGAGCAGAAAAAGAAAGAAAGAAAAAAAGAAAAGAAGAACGAAAGAAAGAAGGAAAGAAAGAAAGAAAGAAAGAAAAATGTAAGGTATACAGAGAGATTAAGTGCAGATAAAAAAAGAATGAAATAAAGAAAAAAAGAAGAAAGAAAGAGAGGTCGGACAATGTAACGTAAACAGAGAGATTAAGAGCAGATAAAGAAAGAAAGAGAGAAAGAAAGAAAGGAAGAAAGAAAAAAAGACAGAAAGAAAGTACAGACAATGTAAGGTAAACAGAGAGATTAAGAGCAGATAAAGAGAGAAAGAAAGAAAGAAACAAAGAAAGAAAGAAAGATAGAACGGACAACGTAATGTAAACAGAGAGATTAGGAGCAGATGAAGAAAGAAAAAAAGAAAGAAAGAAATGAAGGAAGTAAGAAAGAAAGAATGGACGGACAAAGTAAGGTAAACAGAGAGATGAAGTGTAGATAAAGAAAGAAAGAAAGAAAGAAAGAAAGAAAGAAAGAAAGAAAGAAAGAAAGAAAGAATGAATGAATGAAAGAAAGAAAGAAAGAAAGAAAGAATGAATGAAAGAAAGAAAGAATGAATGAAAGAAAGAAAGAAAGTAAGAATGAAAGAAAGAAAGAAAAGAAGAAAGAAAGGACAATGTAAGGGAAACAGACTGATTAAGAGCAGATAAAGAAAGAAAGAAAAAAAAGATGAAGGAAAGAAAGAAAGGAAGAAAGGCAAAAAGAAAGAAAGAAAGAAAGAAAAAAAGAAAGAAAGTAAGAAACGACGGAAAATGTAAAGAATACAGAGAGATTAAGAGCAGAGAAACAAAGAAAGAAAGAAAGAAAAAAAGAAAGAAAGAAAGAAAGAAAGGACAATGTAAGTTAAACTGAGAGATTAAGAGCAGATAAATAAAGATAGTAAAAAAGAAAGAAAGAAAGAAAGAAAGAAAGAAAGAAAGGACGGAAAATGTATGGTATACCGAGAGATTAAGTGCAGGTAAAAAAAGAATGAAATAAAGAAAAAAGAAAGAAAGAAAGAAAGAGAGGACGGACAATGTAAAGTAAACAGAGAGATTAAGAGAAGATAAAGAAAGAAAGATGGAAAGAAAGGTAGAAAGAAATAAAGAAAGAAAAAAAAAGAAAGAAAGAAAGGGCGGAAAATGTAAGGTAAACAGAGAGATTAAGAGAACATAAATAAGTAAAGAAAGAAAGAAAAAAAGAAAGAAAGAAAGAAAGAAAGAAAGAAAGAAAGAAAGGACGGAAAATGTATGGTATACCGAGAGATTAAGTGCAGGTAAAAAAGAATGAAATAAAGAAAAAAGAAAGACAGTGAGGACGGACAATGTAAGATAAACAAAAAGATAGAAAGAAAGAAAGAAAGAAAGAAAGAAAGAAAGAAAGAAAGAAAGAAAGAAAGAAAGAGTGAAAGGAAAGACAATGTAAGATGAAGAGAGAGATTAAGAGCAGATAAAGAAAAAAAGAAAGAAAGAAAGAAAGGAAGAAAGAAAGAAAGAAAGAAAGGAAGGAAGAAAGAAAGAAAGAAAGAAAAAAAGAAAGAAAGGACAATGTAAGGGAAACAGACTGATTAAGAGCAGATAAAGAAAGAAAGAAAGAAAGAAAGAAAGAAAGAAAGAAGGAAAGAAAGAAATTAAGGAAGAAAGAAACAAAGAAACAAAGAAAGGACAATGTAAGATGAAGAGAGAGATTAAGAGCAGATAAAGAAAGAAAGAAAGAAAGAAAGAAAGAAAGAAAGAAAGGAAGAAAAATGAAAGAAAAAAGGAAGAATTTGAGAAAGAAAGTAAGAAAGAAAGGACAATGTAAGATAAACATAGAGACTAAGAGCAGAAAAAGAAAGAAAGAAAAAAAGAAAAGAAGAACGAAAGAAAGAAAGAAAGAAAGGAAGAAAGAAAGAAAGAAAGAAAGAAAGAAAGAAAGGATGGACAATGTAAGGGAAACAGACTGATTAAGAGCAGATAAAGAAAGAAAGAAAGAAAGAAAGAAAGAAAGAAAGAAAAAATGGAAGATAGAAAGAAAGAAAGAAAGTAAGGAAGAACGAAAAAAAAGAAACAAAGAAACAAAGAAAGGACAATGTAAGATGAAGAGAGAGATTAAGAGCAGATAAAGAAAGAAAGAAAGAAAGAAAGAATGGAAGAAAGAAAGAAAGAAAGAAAGAAAGGAAGAAAGAAAGAAAGAAAGAAAGGACAATGTAAGGTAAACAGAGAGATTAAGAGCAGATAAAGAAAGAAAGAAAGGAAGAAAGAAAGAAAACAGAAAGAAAGAAAGCAAGAAAGAAAGAAGAAAGAAAGAAAGAAAGAAAGGGTGGAAATTGCAAGGAATACAGAGAGATTAAGTGCAGATGAATAAAAAATGAAAGAAAGAAAGAAAGAAAGAAAGAAAGAAAGAAAGAAAGAAAGAAAGAGAGGACGGACAATGTAAAGTAAACAGACATAGGAAGAAAGAAAGAAAGAAAGAAAGAAAGGAAGAAAAAAAGAAAGAAAGAAAGAAAGAAAGAAAGAAAGGAAGAAAGAAAGAAAGAAAGAAAGGACAATGTAAGGTAAACAGAGAGATTAAGAGCAGATAAAGAAAGAAAGAAAGGAAGAAAGAAAGAAAACAGAAAGAAAGAAAGCAAGAAAGAAAGAAGAAAGAAAGAAAGAAAGAAAGGGCGGAAAATGCAAGGAATACAGAGAGATTAAGTGCAGATGAATAAAAAATGAAAGAAAGAAAGAAAGAAAGAAAGAAAGAAAGAAAGAAAGAAAGAGAGGACGGACAATGTAAAGTAAACAGACATAGGAAGAAAGAAAGAAAGAAAGAAAGGAAGAAAAAAAGAAAGAAAGAAAGAAAGAAAGAAAGAAAGAAAGAAAGAAAGAAAGGAAGAAAGGACAATGTAAGGTAAACAGAGAGATTAAGAGCAGATAAAGAAAGAAAGAAAGGAAGAAAGAAAGAAAACAGAAAGAAAGAAAGCAAGAAAGAAAGAAGAAAGAAAGAAAGAAAGAAAGGGCGGAAAATGCAAGGAATACAGAGATTAAGTGCAGATGAATAAAAAATGAAAGAAAGAAAGAAAGAAAGAAAGAAAGAAAGAAAGAAAGAAAGAAAGAGAGGACGGACAATGTAAAGTAAACAGACATAGGAAGAAAGAAAGAAAGAAAGAAAGGAAGAAAAAAAGAAAGAAAGAAAGAAAGAAAGAAAGAAAGAAAGAAAGGAAGAAAGAAAGAAAGAAAGAAAGGACAATGTAAGGTAAACAGAGAGATTAAGAGCAGATAAAGAAAGAAAGAAAGGAAGAAAGAAAGAAAACAGAAAGAAAGAAAGCAAGAAAGAAAGAAGAAAGAAAGAAAGAAAGAAAGGGCGGAAAATGCAAGGAATACAGAGAGATTAAGTGCAGATGAATAAAAAATGAAAGAAAGAAAGAAAGAAAGAAAGAAAGAGAGGACGGACAATGTAACGTAAACAGAGAGATTAAGACCAGATAAAAAAAGATAGGAAGATAGGAAGGAAGAAAGAAAGAAAGAAAGAATGAAAGAAAGGAAGGACAATGTAATGTAAACAGAGAGATTAAGAGCAGATAAAGAAAGAAAGAAAGAAACAAACAAACCAACAAAGTAAGAAAGAAAGAAAGAAAGAAAGAAAGAAAGAAAGAAAGAGAGGACGGACAATGTAAAGTAAACAGAGATAGGAAGAAAGAAAGAAAGGAAGAAAGAAAGAATGAAAGAAAGAAAAAAAGAAAAAAAGAAAGAAAGAGAGGACGGACAATGTAACGTAAACAGAGAGATTAAGACCAGATAAAAAAAAGATAGGAAGGAAGAAAGAAAGAAAGAAAGAAAGAAAGGAAAGACAATGAAATGTAAACAGAGAGATTAAG
>CAWVQA010000841.1:346489-349465 GCA_963932145.1 Acanthosepion lycidas
ATATATATATATATATATATATATTCGGCATGTACATATGTATCTATGTATATATATATATATATATATATATATATATATATATATATATATATACATATATATATATATATATATATATATATGTACAGCATGTAGTTATGTATGTATGTATGTATATATATATATATATACATATATATATACGGCATGTATGTATATATATATATATATATATATATATCTACGGCATGTACATATGTATGTATATATATATATATATATATATATATATATATATGTATATATATATATATCTACGGCATGTACATATGTATGTATATATATATATATATATATATATATATATATATATCTACGGCATGTACATATGTATGTATATATATATATATATATATAGATATATATATTCGGCATGTACATATGTATGTATATATATATATATATACGTCATGTACATAAGTATGTATATATATATATATATACTTATATATACGGCATGTACATATGCATGTATATATATATATCTATATATACATATATATTCGGTGTGTACATATGTATCAATATATATAAATATATATATATATATATACATATATATATACGGCATGTACATATGTATGTATATATATATATAGATACATATATATACTGGATGTACATATATGTATATATATATACATATATATACGTCATGTACATATGTATGTATATAAATATATATATATATATATATGTACGCCATGTAGATATGTATGTATGTATGTATATATATATGTATACATATATATATACGGCATGTATGTATATATATATATATATATATATATATATATATATATATATATATATATATATATACGGCATGTACATATGTATGTATATATATATATATATATATATATATATATATATATTCGGCATGTTCATATGTATTTATATATATATATATATACGGCATGTACATATGTATGTATATATATATATATATATATATATATATATATATATATATATACGGCATGTACATATGTATGTATATATATATACATATATATACGGCATGTACATATGTATGTATATATATATATATATATATACATATGTATACAGCATGTACATATGTATCTATATATATAAATATATATATATATATATATATATATATATATATATACTTATATATATACGGCAAGTACATATGTATATGTATATATATATATATATATATATATATATATATATATACATATATATACGGCATGTACATACGTATGTATATATATATATATATACATATATATACGGCGTGTACATATGTATCTATATATATATATATATATATATATATATATATACATATATATATACGGCATGTACATATGTATGTATATATATATATAGATACATATATATACTGGATGTACATATATGTATATATATATATATATACATATATATATTCGGCATGTACATATGTATCTATGTATATATATATATATATATATATATATATATATATATATATATACGTCATGTACATATGTATGTATATATATATATATATGGCATGTATATATATATATATATATATATATACGGCATGTACATTTGTATGTATATATATACATATATATATATATATATACGGCATGTACATATGTATGTATATATATATATATATATATATATATATACATATATATACGGCATGTACATATGTATCTATATAAATATATATATATATATATATATATACATATATATATACGGCAAGTACATATATATATATATATATATATATATATATATACGGCATGTACATATCTATGTATATATATATATACATATATATACGGCATGTTCTTATGTATATATATACATGTATATATATATACATATATATATACGGCATGTACATATGTATATATATACATATATATATATATATATATATATATATATATATATATATATATATATATATATATATATCCACACACGGCATGTACATATATATATATATATATATATATATATATATATATATATATATACCCACACACGGCATGTACATATATATAAATATATATATATCCACACACGGCATGTACATATACATATATATATATATATATATATATATATATATATATATATCCACACACGGCATGTACATATTTATATATATATATATATATATATATATATATATATATATATATATATATATATCCACACACGGCATGTACACATATATATATATATATATATATATACACACACACACGCATGTACATATATATATATATATATATATATATATATATATATATACACACATACACACACGCATGTACATATATATATATTTATATATATACACACACTGCATTTGCATATGTATATATATATTTATATATATATACATACACACACACACGGCATGTACATATATATATATATATATATATATATATATATACATACACACGGCATGTACGTATATATATATATATATATATATATATATATATATACACATACGGCGTGTACATATATATTTTATATATATATATATATGTGTGACGTCGTCACCTGGTCGCAGCGACAACCGTGTCGTTCTATCCCAGTCTGCCACGGCACCACCGGTGACGTCCTACTTCGATTCCCTGTCTTCCTCCCCACGTTGTGTATTGATCTAGATAAAAGGCAATAAATTGAAAACTCAAAAGTTCAACGTATCAAAGGAAAAGGTAACAAATTTTATGTGTAGTTGTTCAATACGTAGGACTGCATCTATCTCCCGACCCGTTCTATGGATTGTGGCACGTCTTTTCCGCTAGGCAAGTTTTAACACTTCATGTCGTCTGCTCTCTAAGAAATTGTTGTTTCCGTGGGTCTTTGGACGAAATTCAAAAGAAAAACTTATTTCGGTGATCTGGATCTAAGCCGCTCTTCAAAATAATTGTT